>PVJN01037084.1:0-21119 GCA_004026805.1 Lasiurus borealis | reverse complement strand
TTTATTTGCTGAGGTATATCTGTGGAGTCTGATTTGGTTTCCATTGGGCTTTCCAGGGACAGGTGCAGCCCATCTGCTGACATCTCGTTGGCTCTGAGGTGATACATTCTCATAAAGAAAACTCCTGTTTAAATTTTGTGACTTCCACGATTTCAGTCCCTGCTTCTTTCTCCTTTTCAGTTTTCTTTCCCTCCACTGGTCCCATGGACCCAGATGGACCACATGGCATTCTGCTTTCTCTCCTCCACCTGTATTCCATCAGTATGAAATATGGTAATTATTTGATTCATCTGTCAATTCACTGGACTATAAACAGGAGCCAGGGCAAGCCAAAAACTCCATTTTCCATTGGAAAATGCCCAGGGACTGGTTAACAAAAGAAGTGTTCATAGGAGAAAAATTAACTATTTGATGAGATTTCAGAATGTGTGCTAGGGAGGACCAACCAATGGAAGGCCTCTTACCCGAAGCTGAGACGGTGTATCTATTTTGTACCCATGCAGGATTTGAGTGTTAATCTGCATTTGTACCCCAGATTTCCCCAGGAATGTTTTCTTCTGAGGCATTCTCTTAAAAGATAACTGTTTAACTGAGTTAGGGCATTTTGCTTCTGAAGTAGGAGGAGTAGGGTATACTAGAAATTAAGTCATTGTTATCATCACTAGTGTTGTATAATAAAAAGGCTGACTGGCCTTTCCCAAGTACCTGGGAAGTAACCTCCAACTCTTTCGAGTTTTCTGAGGGTTATGGGTGTCTTTATTATTCATGGTGAGCCCCTCAGACCATGACCAAACTCACACTAAAATGATGACTCAGCAAGGAGGCTGGCTATGCCATAAAAATTAGAGGATCAGTTGTTTTTGTTTCACCAAAAAGTGTAAGTCTATAAGTTCTTTCTCATCATTGAGCACCTCTGGATGTAAGCAATTTTAAAGATATAGAACACAATATTCTACATAGAAAAAATAGTGTACAGGGTAACACATAACAGGTATTTTATAGAACCTGTGTTGAATGTCCTAGAATTGTGCAAATCTAATGGGAAACAAAAAATTAAGGTTATAAATAAGAGCTTTATGTGACAAACCTATAGCCAACATCATACTCAATGGGCAAAAACTAAAACCATTTCCCTTAACAACAGGAACAAGTCAGGAATGCCTACTCTCACCACTACTTTTCTTTAGAGTACTAGAAGTACAAGCCATAGCAATCAGACAAGAAGAAGAAATAAAAGGCATCCAAATTGGAAAAGAAGAAGTAAAACTGTCATTTTTCACAGATGACATGATATTGTACATAGAAAACCCAAAAGACTCCATAAGAAAAAACTACTATATTTAATAAATGAATTTGGCAATGTAGCAGGATACAAAATTAATACCCTGAATTCTATGGCTGCTTTACACACCAATAATGAACTCACAGAAAGAGAAACAATAAAAACAACCCCAGGGAGAATCCAAGATGGTGGCATAGGTAAATACCTATACGACTGCCTCGCACAACAATTTCAAAACTACAACTAAAAGACATAATGGGCATCATCAAGAACCACAGGAAAGCTGGCTGAGTGGAAATTCTACAACTAGAAGGAAAGAGAGAGGCTCACAGAAACCCAGAGGAGCTGCAAAAAGCTGAGGTATGGAAACATGCGCGTGGAGAGAGCGGGTGCCGGAGAACCTGGCTGGCTTTCTCTGGCGGGAGGGAAACTAAGATTCTCAATGGCATTGAACCCCCTTATCCTTTGACACTAAACCCCAGGTCCAGCCGAAACTCATACGGGAGGAGTTTGGACTGTGAAAAGGGAGAAGTGCATGGAAATTTAGGGAAGTTGCAAGAGATCAGAAGTCTGGTGACAAGCACGGCATTGCGCATAGAGGACTGGCTGCTGATTGTGCCGCTGGATTTCACAAGTGGGCGGGAGACAGACCCTCCCAACTGTGCCACTTCTAACTTCACTAAACGCAGTTTTGGGCGAAACCCTGGGGACCCAGACTCATATGGTCCTGGAGCACAGGGGAGCCAGAAAGGCAGCAGTCTAGAGGCACTGCAAGAGCATGAGCACGCATACGCGTGCAAGTGACTGCTTCAGTGATCACCCAGTCATGTGAGACTTGGGAGCCGTGGAGGGTGGGACTGACTGGAAGGCAAGGCAGTCCCTTAAGCCCTGAGACTCCACCCATCCAAAGCTCAATAGAGAGGCTTCTGCAGTTTTGCAAGTCTGCTATCATAAGGCTGAATCCAAAACAGAAGTTCTCCCAGCATAGTGAAAATGCTGAGACAAGGGAAGGGATCACAAACAAAAGAAATGGAGGAAAACAAATGACTGGATATAGAGTTCAAAACCACGCTTACAAGGTTTTTCAAGAATATCCTAGAAAAGTTGCATAAAGTTAGCGAGACGCAAGAGGAGATGAAAAAGATCCAATTAGAGATGGAAAAGAACCAACTAAAATTTAAACATACACTGATTGAATTAAAAAATATTGTACAGAGACCTAACAGCAGACTAGAGGGAGACAAGAATCAAGTCAAAAATTTGAAATATAAAGAATCAGAAAACACTCAACTGGAAAAGCAAGAAGAGAAAAGAATCCAAAAATGTGAAGATAATGTAAGGAGCCTCTGGGACAGCTTCAAGCGTACCAACATCAGAATTGTGGGGGTGTCAGAAGAAGAGAGAGAGCAAGATACTGAAAACCTACTTAAAGAAATAATGACTGAAAACTTCCCACATCTGGTAAAAGAAATAGACTTTCAAGTCCAGGAAGCACACAGAACCCCATATAAAAGGAATCCAAAGAAGACTACACTAAGACACATCATAATTAAAATACCAAGAGCCAGAGACAAAGAGAGAATATTAAAAGCAGCAAGAGAAAAACAGTTCATTACCTACAAGGGAGCACCCATACGACTGTCAGCTAATTTCTCAACAGAAATGATGCAGGCCAGATGAGAGTGGCAAGAAATATTCAACGTGGCGTGAACCCTGGCAAGCCCCGCCCTCACCGCCACTGGGCGGAAAGCAAACGCTCATTTCCTCCCATTACCCCCCCCCTCCCCTGGAAAAAAAAGAAAAAGAAATATTCAACGTGATGAATAGCAAGAACCTACAACCAAGAATACTCTATTCAGCAACGTTATCATTCAGAATTGAAGGGTAGATAAAGAGCTTCACAGATAAGAAAAAGCTAAAGGAGTTCATCAACTCCAAACCAGTATTATATGAAATGCTGAAAGGTAATCTTTAAGAAGAGGAAGTAGAAAAAGGTAAAAGATAAAAAATTATGAACAACAAATACATATCTATCAACAAGTGAATCTTAAAATTAAGGGAATTGAAGATTTGATCAACAGAATAAACTGGTGAATATAATAGAATCGGGAGCACAGAAAGTGAGTGGACTGAAAATTTTCTGGGGGAAAGGAGTGAGTGGTGTACAGGGAAAGACTGGACAAAAATCATACACCTATGGATGAGGTCAATGGGAGGGAGGTAAGGGTAGAAGGAAGTGTGGGAGCCGGGTGGAGGGGAGATATGGAAGGGAAAAAAGAGAAACAAATGTAATAATCTGAATAATAAAGATTTAATAAAAAAATAACAACAACTCTATTTACCATTGCACCAAAAAAATTAAGATACTTAGGAATAATCTTAAGTAAGGAGGTAAAAGACCGATATGCGGAAAACTACAGGACATTTTAAAAAAGAGATAGGAGTAGAAATAAACAAATGGAAGAATATACCATATTATTGGGTTGGTAGAATCAACATCATTAAAATGTTCATACTACCTATAGCAATCTGTAGATTTAATGCAATCCCCATTAAAATACCAATGGCATATTTCACCGAACTAGAACAAACTCTCCAAAAATTAATGTGGAACAAAAAAAGACCCCAAATAGCTGCAGCAATCTTGAGAAAGAAGAACAAAGTTGGAGGAATCACAATATCAGATATCAAGCTATATTACAACGCATGTTCTCAAACTGCCTGGTACTGGCACAAGAACAGACATAGAGACCAATAGAACAGAACATAGAACCCAGAAATTGACCAAAGCCATTATGCTCAATTAATATTTGACAAAGGAGGTAAGAGCATACAATGGAGTCAAGACAGTCTCTTCAATAAATGGTGTTGGAAAAATTGGACAGATACATGAAAAAAAATGAAACTAGACCACCAACTTACACCATACACAAAAATAAACTCAAAATGGATAAAGGACTTAAATATAAGATTGAAAACCATAAAAATTTTAGAAGAAGCTGCAGGCAGCAAAATAATAGACATATGATGTAGCAATATCTTTACCGATACAGCTCTTAGGGCAATGGAAACTAAAAAGGAAATAAACAAATGGAACTACATCAAAATAAAAAGCTTCTGGGAGAATCCAAGGTGGCGGCATAGGTAAACACCTATACTACTGCCTTGCACAACAATTTCAAAACTACAACTAAAAGACTAAAGAGAAAAGGTAAAAGCCAAAAAATTATGAACAACAAATACATATCTATCAACAAGTGAATCTAAAAATTAAGTGAATTAAAAATTTGATCAACAGAATAAACTGGTGAATATACTAGAATCAGGAGCACAGAAAGGGAGTGGACTGATAATTCTCAAGGGGAAAGGGGTGAGGGGTGTACAGGGAGAAACTGGACAAAAATCATACACCTATGGATGAGATCAATGGGAGGGAGCTAAGGGCAGAGGGAGGGGTGGGAGCTGGGTGGAGGGGTGCTATGGAGGGGAAAAAAGAGAAGCAAATGTAATAATCTGAATAATAAAGATTTAATTTAAAAATAAAAAATAAAAAAAATAAAAGACTAAACGGACATCATCCAGAACCACAGGAAGGCTGGCTGAGTGGAAATTCTACAACTAGAAGGAAAGAGAGGGTCTCACAGAGACCCAGAGGAGCTGTAAAAAGCTGAAGTACGGAGATGTGCATGTGGAGAGAGCGGGTGCCAGAGAAACTGGCTGGCTTTCTCTGGCAGGAGGGGGACAGAGACTCTCAATGGCATTGAACCCCTTATCCTACAACACTAAACCCCAGATCCAGCCCAAACCCATACAGGGGGAGTTTGGACTGTGAAAAGGGAAAAGTGCACTGAAATTTGGGGGAGTCGCAAAAGATTAGAAGTCTGGCACGCACGGCACTGCATGCAGAGGACCGACTGCTGATTTCACGAGTGGGCGGGAGACAGACCCTCCCAACTGTGCCACTTTTAACCCCACAAAACCCCAGTTTCGGGCAAAACCCTGGGGACCCAGACTCATATGGTCCCGGAGCACAGGGGAGCTGGAGGGGCAGCAGTCTAGAGGCACTGCAAGAGAGAGAGCATGTGAGGACACAAACCGCTCCAGTAATTAATTACTCAGTCATGTGATTCTCTGGGGCAGTGGAGGGCGGGGCCTACTGGAAGGCAGGGTGGTCCCTTAAGCCCTGAGACTCCACCCATCCCAAGCTCAACAGAAAAGCTTTTTCGGTTTTGTAAGTCGGGTATCCTAAGGCTGAATCCAACACAGAAGTTCTCCCGGCATAGTGAAAATGCCGAGACAAGGGAAGGGATCACAAACAAAAGAAATGGAGGAAAACAAACGAATGGATATAGAGTTCAAAACAATGCTTATAAGGTTTTTCAAGAATATCCTGGAAAAGTTGCATAAAGTTAGTGAGACCCAAGAGGAGATGAAAAAGGACCAACTAGAGATGGAAAAGGTCCAATTAGAGATGGAAAAGGACCAACTAGAAATTAAACATACACTGACTGAAATAAAAAATATTATACAGAGACCTAACAGCAGACTAGAGGAAGGTAAGAATCAAGTCAAAAATTTGAAATATAAAGAATCAGAAAACACTCAAGTGGAAAAGCAATACGAGAAAATAATCCAAAAATGTGAAGATAATGTAAGGAGCCTCTGGGACAGCTTCAAGTGTACCAACATCAGAATTGTGGGAGTGCCAGAGGAAGAGAGAGAAAAAGCTACTGAAAACCTACTTAAAGAAATAATGACTGAAAACTTCCCACATCTGGTAAAAGAAATAGACTTACAAGTCCAGAAGCACACAGAACCCCATATAAAAGGAATCCAAAGAGGACCACACCAAGACACATCATAATTAAAATACCAAGAGCAAAAGACAAAGAGAAAATATTAAAAGCAGCAAGAGAAAAACAGTTCATTACCTACAAGGGACCACCCATATGACTGTCAGCTGATTTCTCAACAGAAATGATGCAGACCAGATGGGAGTGGCAAGAAATATTCAACGTGATGAATAGCAAGAACCTACAACAAAGAATATTTTATCCAGCCAAGCTATCATTCAGAATTGAAGGGCAGATAAAAGCTTCACAGATAAGAAAAAGCTAAAGGAGTTCATCAACTCCAAACCAATATTATATGAAATGCTGAAATGTACTCTTTAAGAAGAGGAAGAAGAAAAAGGTAAAAGATAAAAAATTATGAACAACAAATACGTATCTATCAACAAGTGAATCTAAAAATTAAGTGAATTAAAAATTTTATGAACAGAATAAACTGGTGAATATAATAGAATCGGTAGCACAGAAAGGGAGTGGACTGATAATTTTCAGGGGTGAGGTGTGTTCTGGGAAAGACTGGACAAAAATCATACACCTATGGATGAGGTCTTGCTTTAAAAAGAAAGAATTCTTACCATTCGCAAGGGTAAGGGTAGAAGGAAAGGTGGAAACCAGGTGGAGGGGAGATATGGAGGGAAAAAAAGAGAAGCAAATGTAATAATCTGAATAATAAAGATTTAATTAAAACAAAAAAAAAAAACAGAAAACAACAATAACAACAAAAAAGAACTTGAAAAGGGGACCAGAAAAAACCTTTATTTGGGAGGCAAAGAACTGGAAATAGGGAAAGCTTCCTCTATGTTTTTGCCCAGAGATTCGAAAGACATTTTTTTCTGGGCCCACACATAATAATAATAATAATAATAATAATAATAATAATAATGTGTAACTCCATAAATAAATAAATAAATAAATAAATAAATAAATAAATAGCTTCTGCACAGCAAAAGAAACCATCAACAAAATAACAAGAAAGCCCACTGTATGGGAGAACATATTTGCCAATGTTATATCCAATAAGAGCCTACTCTCCAAAATTTATAGGAAACTCATACATCTTAATAAAAGGAAGATAAACAATACAGTAATGGAAAAAAATGGGCAAATATCTTAAGTATACACTTTTTGAAAGAGGACATACAGAAGGCCAAGAGACATATGAAAACATGCTCAAAGTCACTAATCATCTGGGAGATGCAAATCAAAATGACAGTGAGGTACCATCTGACACCTGTCAGAATGGCAATCATCAACAAATAGACAAATGACAAGTGCTGGAGAGGATGTGGAGAAAAAGGAACCCTGTGCACTTCTGGTGGGATTGCAGACTGGTGCAGCCACTGTGGAGAACGGTATGGAGTTTCCTTTAAAAATTAAAAATGGAACTCCCATTTGACCCAGTAATTGCACTTCTAGGAATATATCCCAAGAAACTAGAAACACCAATCAGAAAAGATATATGTACCCCTATGTTCATAGCAGTACAATTTACAATATCTAAGATTTGGAAACAGCCTAAGTGCCCATCAGCAGATGAGTGAATTAAACATCTATAGAATGGAATACTACACTGCTTTAAAAAGAAAGAATTCTTACCATTCGCAACAGCGTGTATGGCCACAGCTAGCATTATGCTAAATGAAATAATCCCATCATAGGAAGATAAATATCACATGATCTCACTCATTTGTGGAAGGAATATAATGAACAGCATAAACTGGTGAACAAAAACAGATCCAGAGACAGAGCAGCATTGAACACACCATCAAACTTCAGAGGAAAGGCAGGGGACAGGGTAAGAGATCAACCAAAGGACTTGTATTCATGCATATAAGCATAACTAATGGATATAGACACTAGGGGGGTGAGGGCATGTGCTGGGGATTGATGGTGGCCGGGAGAGGTCAATAAGGGAAAAAGAAGACATATGTAATACTTTAAAAAATAAAGATTTTTTTAAAAAATTAAGGTTATAAACCAACTTCATAAAAACTGTATTTAAACAAAATCATTGTGCATTATGCAGGACAAAGAATATTCCTAATTTAAAACGGTTCTAACAAATCAATAAGAAAAAACTAGCATCCCTATGGAAAAAATGGCAGAGCACTCAGACAAGCAAATTTAAAAGTAGGTAACACAATGACCATTATACACATGGAAATAAATCCAACATTGATTGATATATATATATATATATATATATATATATATATATATATATATATTAAAAATAATGATATCTCTTTTTGTTGCTTAAAAGATTGGCAAAGATTAAAAAGATCAACAATATTTAATATTGGAGAAGTGAACACTTTTATTAATAGTGTAAATTGGTATGACCTTTCTGGTGGGAAATTTGGTACTATGTATCAATAAAGTATATGGGCATCCCCTTTCACCCATTAATTCCATTTCTAGAAGTATATAATATGGCAATAATCAGGCAATTATACACATATAGGTATATATACACACACATAGGCATACATCGATGCAATATACCTATTAGTAGATGGTTAAAACAGGTTATGGTGTTATTGGAGAATTGGTGGACTGCCCTCCATTCCCTTAATTTTTGTTTGTATGAATGTCTTCATTTACCCTTCACTTTTGCAAAGTTTCTCATGTTTTGTTTTATTTTTTTCTCTCTCTCCCCTTATGTGGAAAAAGGCAGGAGTGGACCAGAGTAGGTATTTCCCTTAGCCCAGGTCAGTTATGCTCTGACAGTATCTTAGCAGGTTAGGCTCTAGTTAATTCATTTTTTCTAAGGGCAAGCCTTGTTAAAAAGAACAGAATGCTTGGCATATTTCAAAGTGGTTTATTTTTATCTCCTGCCAGAAGCACAAGGGAATTTTTCTTCAGTATTTGCTAAATACCTGATCAAGCACCTATAGGTAAATCTCACAAAACTGTGGAGGCTCCTCCTGACTGGGTCCCCTCGGAGTTGGTCCACACTGAACTTCGATAAGTTTAGGTTTTCCTACCACGGCACTAAATCTCACAGTGTTTTCCATTCATGAGACTCTGCTCCAGTAAGCTGTGACTCCTTATCTTTGTCTGTCTTTCCCCGTCTTGGGGGCTGCAGTGTGCCCTTTGTCCTTCCCTTTCTTACAGATCCCAGAAGAGCTTATTGTTAGGACAGAGTGGTGATTTCCAAGCTCTGTACATGCAGAACTGGAAACTGGAAGGCTTTGATTTTTTTTTTACAGTGAATATTTTGGAATCAGGAAAATAGCTAATTTCATTTTAGAATTTTAAAATATGAAAACTTAGGAATCAGAGATAAACAAGAGATAGTTCTTTGCAATTATCATTAATGATCCTAATATTTAAAAATTTACCATTTTTATTCCATTTAAGATGGCGTGCGCACGTGCACACACACACACACACACACACACACACACAAAACCCCACAAAGAAAACAGAAAACCAATAAAAAAAAAGATCTGTGAATGATACAGAATGGCAAAAGCCTAAATGAGAATTAATAGTTCATATTTCCTTAACCGCACGGCTAAGGATTTTACCACTTCTTCATAAAAAGAAGTAATTGAGGTTAACCTCAAAATCACACTGTGCTCTTAAAACTCAATAATAAAAACACAAATTACACAATTTAAAATGAGCTAATGATTTAAGTAGAAATTTCTCTAAGAATATATACTAATAGCCAATGAAGTCATGAAAAGATGTTCAACACCAGTAGTTATTAGCAAATTGCAAATCAAAACCTAATGAAATACTGATTCCTATCTACTAGAATGTCTATAATACAAAAGACAGACAATAACAATTGTTTGACAAGAATATGGAGATATTGGAACCTCCAAACATTGCTGGTAACAATGTGAAATAGTGCCGCTGCTTTGGAAAACAGTTTGGCAGTTCCTTCAGAAGTTCAACATAGAGGTACCATATGGTCCAGCAAATCTACTGCTAGGTATTTACCCAAGAGAATTGAAAAACATATGTCCATACAAAAACTTATACACAATGTTCACTGTAGCATTATTTAAAACTAGAGGCCCAGTGCACAAAATTCGTGCATGGGAGGCAGGGGAACATGCAGGGGCTGTACCAGGTCCTTTTTGCAGCCTGAATGAAAGGCTCGTCTGGCACCAGGACCTTTTGGGGGATGTCTATCTGCTGGTTTAGGTCCAATCTGCAGGGACGGGATCAGGCCTAAACCAGAAGTAGGACATCCTTCTTGCAATCCGAAACCACTGGCTCCTAACTGCTTGCCTGCCTGCCTGATCACCCCTAATTGCCTCCGCCTACCTGCCTCATTGCCCCTAGCCACTCACCTGCCTGCCTCATTGCCCCTAACTTCTCCCTAGGGGTCAGGGCCAACCAGGGCGAGGGGCCATGGTCGTTCTGGTCTCTGGTCATTCTAGTTGTTTCACCATTTTAGTCGCTGGACTTTTATTATATAGGATAGCCAGCTATGTAGAAACAACCCAAATACCCATCAACTGATAACAGAATATTATTCAGTAAAAATATTATGTACTAATATTTGCTAAATATGAATGAAATCTTGAAGATATTACGCTAAGTGAAACAAGTCAGTCACAAAAAGCCTTATGTTGCATGATTTCATTCATATGAAATATCCAGAATAGGCAAATCTACAGAGACAAGAAGTAGATAAATGGTTTCTAAGCACTGAGGGAAGGAATGATGGGTGACAACTAATGGGTAGAGGTCCCTCACTAGAGTGATAAATGTTCTGGAATTAGCTAATGATGATAGTTATGCAAATTGTGAATATACAAAAGCGTGCTGAATTCTACACTTAAAAATCAAAGATTTGTAGATTTTAAAACTACTTTTTGTCTCTTTTATTGCATAAATACTTCATATTTTAAAAACAACAACACCTAAATCCTAAATCGCACATAAGCAAAGAAGTTAATGACCAAGTATTATGCTGTTAATATTTTGTTTTACATCTTTCCAATTATAAAAAATATCCTTTTTATTTCATAAAAGTATAAAATTAAGTATACAGAGTTGTATAGCACATTCTGTAGTATATTCCTGAAGAAGAAAAAAAGACATTTGGAAGGTAAATTTTTTGAAACTTTGAATAGTTTAAAAATACCTTTTTTTTTTTCCTGTGCTTACATTTGAATCTTTGTGTAGATACATTGAAATTTTTAGGTTTAGAATTTAAAGGTTCCAGGCTGATGTGACTCAGTAGTTGAGTGTCAACCTGTGAACCATGAGGTCAGGGTTAGATTCCTGGTCAGGACATATGCCTGGGTTTCAGGCTTGATCCCCATTAGGGACATGCAGGAGGCAGCTGATCAATAATGTTTCTCTCATCAATGTTTCTATCTCTCTTTGCCTCTCTCTTCCTCTCTCTCTAAAACTTAAATAAAAACATATTAAAGAAATAGAATTTAAAGGTGTTGCTTATTACCTCTGCTTCTAGTGTTAGCACATGGTAAGCCCCACTGATCTGGAAAATCATGTATTTCAATCAGGAAATTTCTTGAATCATTTTGTTGGCAATCTCTTCTCTCCATCTTTTTTTTTTTTCTTTCTGGAATTTCTGTTATTTGGCTTTTGGATCTCTTTGACTAATCTTCTTAGTTTTCTCTTATTTTCTTTGTATTTTTTACCTGCTAATGGCAGCAATTCAACTTTGTTTTCCATCCCTTTTTCATTTTGCTATCACATTTTTAATTCCAGTAGCACTTTTGTTTTGTGAATGTTCCTTTGTGTATGGATGGGGGAGAGGGGCTACATTTAATGTCCTATTCTTATTTTATGGATAACAGTTACTTCTCTTAGCTCGTTGCTATATTACTCATATTTTTTTCTTTCTGAAAAGCATTCTTCTGCCTGTTTTCTCCAGGTTGCTTATTTGTTTGTTTGTATCTCTATCTTCCAAATTAGAGATTTTCCTCAGTTGTCTGGTGTTCTTTGCACATGATTAAGAGTCGGGAAGTAACAGGCTGTTTGTAAGCTCTGAATATGGAGGTTTGGCTTGATAATCCTAAAGTACTGAAGGGTGATCTCGGTAGACCATGTGCTGGGAAAGACCCACCATTAAGTCTTTCCTTTGTACTGGCCAAATAAACCAGAGAGTTTCTTCCAAGAGGGAAAAGGGCTATATGCCATCCTTCTGGGATGAAGGGGAGGCTAAAAGTTTCTACATTCAGCATTCAGAAAATGTAATTAATAACCCTGTCCATCCAGTTCCAGAGAAGCTGGCACTGCCTGTTCCTGAGACTTTGGCTTTGGTTCTTAGCTACCCCGGCACTGGCTTAAGATTATTCTTTCCTACGTTTAGGAAGAAAATGTTGCCAGAAAAGCTGATAACAAGGATCAAATTTTAGAGTTGACATTTCTGAAGTCTAAACACTGAAGGACCCAGGAAGTAAAATTTGTCATTATACAAGAAAAACTATCTAAAACTTGGAAATAAGGCAAAAAATCACACACACACAAAAATGATGGCTGTATGACATTTCTAAAAAGTGTGTGAAGGGTCATCTGAGTCACACAAGCAATGTCCCTTTGGTTATGGCCCAGACATTTCATAACCCTGGTGAGTTAAACTAACGTGTAGAAAAATGATAAGGTGTGATGTTATACTGGGGAGGCCTGGAGAAAGTAACTCTATACATGTCTATAGAACATTAACTTGTTTAGTACCTAATTAGCAATCTTATTTCAGTATTCCTTTCCCCGCTAACTCTATAATTCCTGTTTCTCAAATTTTCTTCAAAAAGGTCTTATTTGATGCTATATTAATAAGTTAATAAAACTTATTAAGTTAATAAAACTTTATTAATAAGTTCCTTTATTAATAAGTTAATAAAACTCTTTCATGAGTTTGCCATCTATATCAATGGGAATTATATATTTTCTTTTTTATCCAATTTATTGGGGTCATACTGGTTAACAAAATTATACAGGTTTCAGGTGCACAATTCCATAACACACCATTTGTACATTGTATTGTGTGTTCACCAGCCCAAGTCAAATATGGGAATTCTGTTTTTTTCAACAGTTTGAGAACTTTACTTTTACACTACAAATGAAAGAACTAGAATAGTGCTCAGTAATGATTACCTTGTTTTTCCACACCTTCCTCCCCAGATTAGATGAAGCTTTCTTGGGCCAGGGGAGAAGAGAAAAGTCAAAAGGAAGTCAAAGAGCTTAGAAACTAAAAGAGGTCTGAGCTACAGAATGTAAGTAATTTACTTTTAACAAAAAGTGGATCACACTGTGCTTATAGAATGACCATCTTTATAGGTCAATAAACAACTCTTGTAAAATAGGATTTTTCATTGCTGTATGGCATTCCACCACATGAGTAGTCAATTAATTAGAAAAGTTCTGCACATTTCTCCTTCCATCTGGTAGGCACGGTCATCTCAATTGTTTTAAGTTTAAGTTATTAGGTTCTGAGTTAAAAGAAACAATTGTAGTCAAGAATCTAGTGACCAGGGTTGACAAAACTAAGTTATCTTCTCTTTCAGAAACCCTTTGAGGGAGCTGGTCATGTTTCATTCTGATGGCCACACTGATTTGATTCCTTATAGGGGATTTTGGGAATGGAGGCTCAGGGAGTCTCTCTAATGCATGTCTTTAATAATAGTAAACCCAGCTGTCTGCCCATCCCTAGCTCTTTATTCGTGCAGCCCAAGAGCAAGAGGCAAGGATGTGCCTGCTGCCTACAAGTTGATCTTGGGCTCCCCTCAGCCTATAAAAAGAAAGTAATTGGAGCCTGCTTGGAAAGGCATTGGAGAAACTGCTGTGGGCATCTGTAATTGAAGGAAGGACTCCTAACATGGGCAGAGATTCCAGTGTATAAGAACCCCAACCCCATGGTGGTACCTGCAATGCCCTCAGCAGCCCCAAAAGTTGCACCTGTGAGAGGTCTCAGAGCTGATCAATTACCTTTTCCTGGGATGCTGGTTTTAATCATACCCTATTTCTTTGTGGAACTTACATTTACCACAAATCAAAGTTCCTCCAATTGAGATCTATGTTGGTATTTCCTTGTGTGTGTGTGTGTGTGTGTGTGTGTGAGAGAGAGAGAGAGAGAGAGAGAGAGAGAGAGAGAGAGAGAGAGAGAGAGGAGCACAGCGTGTTTGGATCAAACAGCAGCACTTGGATCAAAATAAATTGGTTAAAACAAATTTATATTTGTTCTTACTACTTTGTACATTTTATTCTAAAAAATCAAAAACATATTCAACAAGGTCACAATAAACTTTTTAAAATATTGTTTCAGTGATAGAAACAAAAAACAAATTTTTGGTGGTAACATTGGTTAATAATATCACATGGGTTTCAAGTGTACATTTATATGATAATATCTGTATATTGCATTGTGTTCCCATCACCCAAAGTCACATATCTTCCATTATCTCTAGTTTCTTTTAATAAGGCATAAAATGTTATTTCCCCATGTTCAGAGGAAAAAAATATTTAAAATATAAATCCTGATAATCAGTTACAGCCAAAAAAATGTGACCATTGCCCTGTTATTTTATTGTTTAGTAGTGTTGCATTATATTCAGGATGTATCATCTTCATTAGTTGAAAGAATGAAATTAGAATCATATGCAGACTTTCTTGGTAATTCATTTAATTTCCTGTTTTCTGTCTTCTTGGTGATTTCTGAAGAGGGACTATTTAAAAAAGTTTCCCTTTGAAAATGGCCCAAGGAGCAAAGGAAACATCTATTTTAATGCTTTGTAGTTGGTGAGAGGAATACATTTCACAAAATCTAACTACCATTCCAAACAGTGACAGGACAAAGGGAAGCCGAGCAAGAGAATGGAGTAAAGCAAAGTTGTGGGTTTGGGGAACAGAGGCTAGCTATTCATCTGTTTAAAAAAAATAGTGATGATGTATTTTCCATGTGTTCAAGACTAGAATGAGTGATTGAAGTCCATTTACCTTAACTAGGTCAGAAAAAATAGCATTAGTTTCAGAAACTAATCCATAATAAGATGTGTAACTTGTATGCATCAGAAAATAAAAATTACCCTCTCATTAAGGGTTCCTCAAAATAAGTCCTCTTTCTCCAGTTTGTAAAGGTAAACCTGGACCAGCCAATGGAACAGACTTCAACCCTCCGACCTTCCCCTTCCAGCCCCTAACCTTCCCCACACAGATTTGTAGGCTGGGGCAGTTGGCATTGGTCGCAGAGAATGTTGAAATGAATAAAACAGCTTTATTCTGGATTCCTGGATACCTGTGCAATGTATTCCCAATAGACTCCCGGCTTTCCAGGCGGTAGAACCCCACCCTTTCCCTTCCTTTCCTCCAGGAAAAAGGAGGAATCCAGGGACTATTGGGAACATTGTGTCTCCATTCCCAAAGGAGAAACCCTGGGAGAGGTGAATTTCCATGATCATATTCGTAAATGTATTAGATCTTTTATATGGGACAATGGTCTTGTCTGGGTTTGAAGTATAAAAGTTGTTGATTCCAAGGGCGCTATCATCTTTGCTAAGTATAGAAAAGGAGGTATATCCACCCTCATCCTTAATCCTCCCCACTTAAAAAAGAACTGGAATACAATTAAAAGGGCACATGTTCAGAAAATCTGATTTGGAGAATATGTGATAAAATTTTCTCCTTCATGAAAAGAAAATGTTCTGTTTTTTCCATTATGAATACTTTAGTTCCTGCCAAACCTCTTCTTATCCCAAATGTCTTAGACTATCTTGGTATAACACAGTGGAGATAGGCCATCACAAACACTGTGTTATAATGTAATTCAATGTACACTCACTGAGAACAGTTATACTAAGAATACCTTCCTGAAATCCCTTCCCCTGCCACCAATAAAATAGATTTTGATGCTAGGAATCTTGCTTTTTTATTTCCCTATTAAATAAGACAACAATGTTTCCATGTGGAATTTGCCATGGGTACGCTAGGCTGGTCAGTCTTTCTCACGATGGAGCAGATTCTCATGGCCCCATCTTAGAAGCACCAGTTTGGGCATCTGGCTGGTATTAGGGACTGCACCAAGGGGCCAGCCTGACAGCATCACTTCCCAAGGCCAGGTGGTCATCAACGACCTAGAGGGCAGGGGCCACCAGTGCCTGCTGTGCAGTGGGTACTTAGTAAATGTTAAATGTTGACATAAGCTCCTTAGGGTACGAAATCTTAACATCTGAAAAATCAACACTCACTTTATTGGTTATTAAAAAGAGTCATCTTTTTATGTGCTGGCTCGGAAAAGGGTGAGGGCTTGATTATTCATGTAGTAGAAGAGGTTGTTTAAGGCAAGCGGAGTTCTGTTCTTTTTCAAACATGCCCATTTCAAACATATTGTGTTTCCTTTCCGCCCCCCCCCCCCCCCCCTCTCCTCCCTTTCTCCTGCTAAAGGTTTCTATTTATCTTTGCATTTCCTTAATAATGTGATCAGAAGGGCTCCTCTCCGAGTCTTATGTAGAAGGTCCATCTAGTACCCCCACTTTGCACATACCCCAGGTCATGTCTCCCATCTCTAAACCTATGTTTGTGTCCAAAACTGTTTTGAGCTACCTCCACACTAGCTCATATGTATGGCTCTAAAATTTATTTCTTTGTTTCTGGCACCCAAGGAGGAAATCGTTATTTTGTCCTTCAAACTCATTTTCTTAATGTTTATACTTTAGTGCTCCCATGCATGTGTCGGGGGGATGGGGTGTACATACCCACATCAGTACAGGTTCTCCTTATTACAGAAATTTCTTCTATTTTCTTTATGTCGTAGAAAAATGTCCTATTAATTTTAGAGATCTTATAAGAGTAATGTCTGATCATTAATGAATGAATTGCAAGAAACTAAGATAGCTTAACTTAAACAGACTGAATTTATACAAACCATTTAAACTGTTTCTTCATCCTAGAAATCAAAAGCTATTGCCCTTCTCACCCACTAGGCACCATTATTTACAGGAGGAATTATATTTCTTTTTTGTTTAATATATTTTATTGATTTTTTTTTACAGAGAGGAAGGGAGAGAGAGAGTTAGAAATATCAATGAGAGAGAAACATCGATTATCTGCCTCCTGCACACTCCCTACAGGGGATGTGCCTGCAACCAAGGTACATGCCCTTGACCAGAATCGAACCTGGGACCTTTTAGTCCACAGGCTGACACTCTATCCACTGAGCCAAACCGGTTTGGGCAGGAATTATATTTCTTAGAGTCATTGGATTTCTATCACTAGAAGAGAAACTCAGCTGCCTTCAAGGTCAGGCAGGTAGGTAGCACAGGTGAGTGACTCTGGTCGGGTATAAGACAGAAGGATTTGTGCAGACTGTAGTAAAATCAGTTTTACTACAGTCTGCACAAGTCCCATCTAGATTTCACTTTGAAGATCTGCTGATGTGTAAAACAAACCATACACAGGCTGAATTCAACCCAAAGCACCCCAGCTTACCAGCACTGATTAGTCTACTGTTCCTCATTGTGTAGCAGGAAATGAAATTTTGACTGAAAGTAATTTTGCTCAAGATCACACAAGTACTTAGTCAAAACTAGCCTGGCCTTGGGTTTCTAATTCCAAGATTGGAGCCTTTCCCCCCTACCCCATATTGGCTCTGATACTTAAAACACCCCATTGAAATTAAAGGAAAAGGACCAACTTAAATGTTGCTACTATTAGCTTAAATGTGGCCAAGCTCATTGGCTCCAATTTCCTTTAATAACAAATTCTGAACAGCAATATGGATGAGTTGGTCAGAAGTGAGAGCTGACAGGCAGGCCTGGGCCTGTTTTAACGGTTGCATAGGTGTGCAGCTCAGTTTTCCTCATCTTAGCAGTGAACCTTGCAAATCACTCAGAAAGCTTTGCAAATCACTGAGCCAGTCAGAATCTCCCACCTGTCTCACTGTGGGTTCCAGGAGCCCTGACACCATCACTTGCTAGTCACAGGGTGGCTTGGGGCCAGATTTTCACCTACAAACACCGGCTGGAATCCCTTCTGACACACAGACCTCGCCAGCTACACTGTGTGACCTCATGCATGATCAAGATTTGCTTTTGACCTCTCAGTGGTATTATGTCTTGAAGGAATTTAGTTATGCAGAAAAAAAAAGTACAGTGTAGTGTGGTGACAAAAACATGCTTTTGGAACAAGCAGACCCACTTGAATGCCCTCTCTACTCTTTCCTTTATTCAGTCAACACATACTTCCTAAATGCCTACTATGTGCCCTGCAGGCACTGTTCTAGGCTCCAAGGAGACAATGGTGAACAAAACAGAAAAGTTTCTGCCTTCTCGAAGTTTACATTTTAGTGGGGAGGACTGGCAATAAATAAATACAATTGAATCTTGAACTGCACAGGTTCACTTATAACCAGATTTTTTCCCCAATAAATCTCATATTCCTGGGTTTCACAATCATGGAGTTAACAAACCATGGATTGAAAATAATATTTTTGATCAATAGTTGGGAATCCATGAATGCAGAGGGCCAGCTATATGTATTGTTCTACACTTGTGTAGGGGACTTGGGCATCCACAGATTTTGTAATCAGCAGAGGTCCTGAAACCAATCCCCTATGGATAATGAGGGACAACTATAGTGGAGTTTTGAGGGAGTCAAAAGTTATATATGGACTTCACCAGTGTAGGGGTCAGCGATCCTGACACCCATACTATACAAGAGTCAATTTGAATTTTATAGTATAATTTAATAGGAATTAAATTATATAGTTTATTAGAAGGTGATGTATGCCAGGGATAAAATTCAGCAGGGACAGAAAATGGAGAATACACAATTTAAATAGTAAGTTAGGTGAAGCCTCACTAAAGCAGTTGACATTTGAGCAAAGATGGGAGTGGGTAAAGAAATTAACTATAAAGATATTTGGGGTTGGGGTTCTTTGCAAAGGTCCTGAGTTTGAAACATGCATGGAGGATTCAAGGAGTAACAAAGTCTATCTGGATGGTATGAGGTGGGATAAATGTGATAGAAGAGAAGCTGATAGGGGCAATAAGAGGTAATCAGGCCATTGTAAGCTTTTAGCTTAAGTGAAATGGGGTGCTGCTGTGGGGTACATTTTGAAGAACTTTCTGATGCATTGAATGAGAACTCAGAGAAAAAGAATAGTGAGAGTGACCCCAAGATTCTTGGCTTGAGCCACTGGAGGAATGGAGGTACCATTACCTGAGATGGGATGGCTTTGGGAAGAGCTGGCTTCAGGGAGAGGCACGATCAGTTCATTTTTGGAAATGTTAATTGAAGGTAATAAAGAGTTGCATGTGAGTCTGCAGTACATGAGAGAGACCTAAATTGAGAATATAAATTTGGGATCATAATGGTACTTAAAATTGTGATAATCAATGATATCACCAAAGAGTGATGATGGGGAACAGAAGAGGTTCCAGGAGTGAACCTGTCAACATTAAAGGAGAAGCTAGCATGAGGCCTACAGGAGCATCTGGCTTAGGACCTAGTCACTCATTGTCCCAACTGCTGGCAGTTAACTATACCCTTCCCTAGAATTGTCCTCAGATGAAGGGGACAACTGCACTCAAGGTTATGGCAGGGACAGCCTGGGTTCAGTAACTGGTCAATTTGGGGGTTCAAAGCCCACTCTTCCCAGCAGCAGAGCACTTGTGGCATCACCTGAGACTACTGGTACACTTGCTTCCCTGCTCAGCTTCTTCCTCCACCTATCCCTGTGGCCTTTATACCAGGTGGTGTTTCTAAGAGGAAACCTCTGTGCAAATCTCCACCTCAGTCAATTTCCAGGAGGATCTGGCATAGCACTTGCTTTTAGAGCCACCACATTTGTAATATGGTGATAATTATATCTACCAGGCAGGCCTGTTGTAGGGAGGAGAGACATTGTACTAGTAAGTGAAGTGCCTGCAACAATGCCTGGTGAATAGGAGGCGCACAGAACCTGGCAGTTACTCTTACTGAATCAGATTTTCACTATTCTACTTTCTCAAACCTTCAAAAAGATTAGAAAAGGTGCCATCATGATGCTCTGGAGGGTTATTTGTTCTTTCCCTTAACACCTTGGACAAATGATTCTTTTATGTGCTCTAACAGCACCCTCCACTTTTTATATCATAATTGTAAATTTCACTATTCCATAATTGTATATTTAATCTTATCCCACACCTTTTAATTGTAAGTTCTATGTCTGTCTTGTTCATGATTGCATCTCTAGGGACTAGCACATTTTAGGCACTCCATAAATATGTATTAAATTAACTGAAGTGATACTGTCTGAATCTATAGACTAAGGCCAGACTGAGTTTGGCTTTCACTGGGAATTATAGACCTAGTGATCTTTATAAGGAATTTAGTCTGTGAATCCCCAAGAAGATTATGCATCTACCAATCCATTCATCTACCTATTAACTCAAAAATTATTGAGCACCACTCTGTGCCATGCATTAGAAACAGAGTAATGAACAAGATCTGAAGGTCAAGGGCATAAGATAGACAGTGAACACTAGATAAACAAAATAATTAAACAACTCTGAAATCTGTTTTAAAATAAACAGGGAGAGAGAAGAGCAGAGGGATCTCACTTAGACAGAGTGATCAGAGACTTTTGTGAGGAGAGTGTGAAGGGAGTCCAGTGAGGGGGGAGAGAGGTGTGGGCAGTTCATACAGAGCTTTGGGCATTTCGTGCAGAGCAGCACACAGCCTGAGCATCATTCTCAGTATCATCTCAGAGAGTGGGTTGTAGGGAAGAAAGAGTGTGGGTAGGAGGAACTAGTCAGAGGTTGTTGCAAGAAATGGTGACAGTGGAGGTGGAGAAAAGTAGATCTCTTCCAGACATACTTTGAAGGGACCCATGCTAGGACTTACTGAAGTTGGGGGTGAGAGAAAAGAGAATAATAGCTCTAAGTTTGGGACTTGATCCACTGAATGCCAGTTACAGAAAGGAGGAAGACTGAGAGAAGAGGACAGGATTTTAGGAGAGAACCCAGAGTTCCCTTTAGGAAATTCTAAGTTTGGGAAACTCAAGAGCCTGCCATGGG
>PVJN01037083.1:0-21127 GCA_004026805.1 Lasiurus borealis | reverse complement strand
GGGGGGGGCAGTTAGGGGCAATCAGGCAGGCAGGTGAGCAGCTAGGAGCCAGGGGTGCTGATTATGAGAGGGATGACTGATTACCCGTTTAGGTTCAGTCCCTAAACTGGTAGTCAGTCATCCCATGAGGGGTCTCAGATTGGAGAGAGTGCAGGATGGGCTGAATGAACTCTGTCCCGTGCATGAATTTTGTGCACTAGGCCTCTATTTTAATTATATTAAGAAATTATTGTTAGCCAAAACCAGTTTGGCTCAGTGGATAGAGCATTGGACTGAAAGGTTCCCGGGTTTGATTCCCATCAAGGGCATGTACCGGGTTGCAAGCACATCCCCAGTTGGGGGCGTGCAGGAGGCAGCTGATGGATGTCTCTCTCTCATCGATGTTTCTAGCTCTCTATCCCTCTCCTTTCCTCTCTGTAAAAAAATCAATAAAACATTTTTTTAAAAAGGAAATTATTATTACATTTTTAGGAGTGATCATTGTGGTTGCTATTATGTAAATCTTTATATTTAAAAAATAGTTTATGAAATATTTATGTATGAAATAATATATGGTCTGAGATTTGCTTCAAAATAATCCTGGGATGGGGGATATCAATAAAAGGCAATTGGCCATAACATGGTAAGGTGCTACATGAGGATTTGCTATCCTATTCTCTCCAACTTTGCATTTTTGAGATTTTCCAAATTAAAACTTTTTAAAGAGAAGTTGGAAGAGAAAGAAATGGGACAAATAAATCATTACAAACTTAGTGAATACTGAGTTTGAAAAGTGATGAGAGAAAGGAATTTTGAGAAGCAGGGGACAAAAATAGCATGGAAGAAATTAAAAGAGAATGAAAATCAAGAAGTGAAAGGAGAGAAATTTCAGTGGGTTTTTATAAGAAGAAAATAGATTTTAGAGGGTTCAAGTCCTGATTCCTGGTGCAGAAATACTGCATGCTGTAATAATCTCTCTTTTGATAAATGGCTATGAGAAAAGATGATGGTTACAGTAAAGGTTTGTCAAGAAGGATAATGTTGTTTCTGCAAAATTCATGTATTGAAGCCCTGTCCTCCTCCCCACATGATTGTATTGGAGACTGGGCCTTTAAGGATGTGCTTAAGTTCAATGAGATTATAAAGGAGGAACTCTGATCTGTAGAATTAGTGCCCTTGTAAGAAAAGTAAGAGTGATATTACCCTCCCTCCATGATGTGAAGACACAATGAGATCTCAGACTTCCAGCCTCCAGATCTGTGAAAAAATAACTTGGTAAAATCTACACATTCACTTTATTTGGCTTTGACCTGAGCATTCATTATGATCTTTTATTATGTTTGAATTAGACATGGAAAAATAAGTGTCAGTGAGTGGTGTTGTTCTGTGTTCCTTTATATGGTCAGTCAGGTGTGGCCACAAGAGGGGACGCAAGAGAGACAGGAAATTTTACGGTTCTGAGAGAGTTGGTACATGCTAAGAGGGGCCACATCGGAGAAACACGAGTCAAAGAGCTGGTGGACAGCCATGAGCAAGCAGGTCCTGTGGGCCAGCGCCTTCCCTGGGGCTCAGGGTAGAGTACACAAGCAAATGGTGGGTGGGGATTGCATGGGGGCATTTGTTTCTTACCAGGTCATGGTCAGGCCAGTGCAGAGAGAACTGTGGCCTGGTGCACCTGGTCACGTAGGCAGGATGCTCACCACCTGTATGTGTGTGGTGCAGGAGGAGAAGGAGGTAGTTGAGGCAGCAGAAAACAAAATAGGAAGTTTTAAATTTTTACAATATAGGTATAAAGACTTCTTTCAAACTTTATTTTTGTGACGTGTTCTTTTCATTGTGTTCACCTTTTATTTCTTTAAAGGAAGTAGAAAACACCAGCTTTCCATTTCCATCATAATCAGAAAGCTTGGATAAACAATTTCAATTCAAATCTATCTCCCTGATGACTTCCAAAGGCATGGAGACCCACTTATTTTAGCTATTTAAATTTTACTATTTCGAGATTTCCTGGTGTGTCTGACTGGACTGGCCTTAAATTATATTTTCATTATATTAGGAGTCCCCAAAACCATTCCAAGGTTTGATAACTCACTAGGGAGGTTCACAGGACCCAGTAATAGTCACAGCAATGATTTATTACAGCAAAAGAATACAAAGCAAAATCAACACACATGTGAAATGTTCACCAGGAAAGTTCTTTACCAACTTAGTGCCCCTGGTTTTTACTGGAGGCTGGTCACGGAGGCACCCTCTGCCCCATACAGGGCAAAATTCCAGGCTCCCAGAAAAAAGGAGGTATTTATCATAGTCCACATTGTACAGTTTAGGTCTAGGAAACCAGAAGCCAGCCTGGGCCAACCTCACAAGCAAGCCTTGCTAAAGACAGTAGCCTCAGGCCTGCCCTGTTCACTTGCTTCTGTGCTTACATGAGAATCTGCTGTCATTCAGAATCCACCCCCCTTTGACCCATTCGCACCTTTTTCATGAGTCTCACACCATGCTATACTATGAAGCTATTGCTTTCCATTTGTTCTAGAAAAGGGGATAGAAGGGAAGTCCCATGGTTAGGGACTGAGGTAGATGGTGGACCCCAAGCTGTAACTGTTTTTCCTCCTAACAAATCTTAAATTGAACACAACCAAACATCCCTCAAATCTAAACTGCACCAATACAGTTAGTCTCTATGAGAAATCCATAGTCTCTAAGTGCCATGTCTTCCCCCATCCCTTGTTATATAATGTCTCCCAAACTTAGGCTAAAGCGGTATTTGCCCCAGCTCACTATGGCTTCTTTAAAAGGCACATAAATAACACACTTGCAATCCTCACGTTTCTCACTTGGCCAGAGGAAGGGAATGGGAAAAAGTTTTACCACACTACTTTCATCAATTCTCTATAGCCCCAACATTTCACATTCATCTACTTCCCATTCTCAAAACCATCCTGCTATTACAGCCTCAATCCCTCCTGCTTAAATTACCTCTTTAATCCCCTAATTGGCCCTCTCCTTCTATTGCCTCAATCCTACTAATACATAACATACTAATATCCCTAACCACAGCTGTGGCTTTAAATCATTCCTATTTAAAACTTTCAATGTAGCCTACTGACAGTTGAAGACAATCCGTGTTCTTTAGCCTGGCATTAAGATCTTCCATGATTTGGCCACCATCTCTTTCTTGTCCTCTATGTTTCTCTACTACTATCATTGTACTCACTTCTGAGATGAACAAAGAAACCATTTAATAACATTTTGGAAGAAATATTGGTCAAAATATATCAAAAAGTCAACTTTTAATTTACATTTGCTCCAGTAAACTGTTCTTCTCCAGGCTGTACTAAGGGAGAATAGAATCAGGGGCCTTGTTTGTAATTAATTATCAGTGACAGCCAGGTTCTTGATCTTGCTGGCACATCAAAATCACTTGGGCGGTATTTAAAAAAATACTGCTCCCTGGGTACCTCTTGAGTTTATGATTAAGTTGGCTTAGGATATGACTGGTTATTGTGGTGTTTAAAATCTTACCAGAATGTTGTTGTTTTTTTTTTATTCTAGTCCTTCTCCTTCCCATTTGGTTACTATCAACTTGTTTTCTATACCTATAGGTTATTTCTGTTTTGTTTTGTTTATTCATTTATTTTGCTTTTTAGATTCCACGTGTAAGTGAAATCATAAAGTGTCTTTGTCTGACTCATTGCACATAGCATGATACCCTCTAAGTCCATCTATATTGTCACAAATGACAAAATTTCATTCTTTTCTTATTGCTGCATATTTCCATTTGTGTGTGTGCACACATGCACTACAGCCTCTTTATCCATTTATCTATTGATAAATATCTCATTTGCTTCCACATCTTGGCTTTTACTAATAATACTGCAATGAATATAAGGGTACATATATCTTTTCAAATCAGTGTTTTTGTTTCACTTGGATAAATACCCAGAAATGGAATCATTAGGGTATATGGCAGCACTATTTTCAATATTTTTAGAAATATTCCTATCATTTTCCAAAGTGGCTGCACTAATTTACAACCCCACCAATAATGCACAAGGGTTCCCTTTTCTCCACATCCTCATCAGCACTTGTTGTTTATTGATGAATTGATGGCAGTCATTCTGATGTGTGATGTGATAATCTCATTGTGCTTTTACTTTTTATTTCTCTGATGATTAGTGAAGTTGAGCATCCTTTCATTTAGTTCCTCTGCCCATTTTTTAACTAGATTGTTTGGGGATTTTAAGTTGTATGAGTTTCTTATGTATTTTGGATATTAAGTTCTTATTAGATGTATCATTTGCAAATATCTTCTCCCATTCAGTAGATTGTCTTTTCATTTTTTTTTTTTTTTGAAGTTTCCTTCCCTGTGCAAAAAAAAAGAAACTTTTCAGTTTGATGTAGTCCCATTTATTTATTTTTCTTTTGTTTTTCCTGAGGAGACATAGTCAAAAGAAAATTATTAAGAGTTTAACTGCCTATATTTTCTTCTAAGAGTTTTATAGTTTCAGGTCTTTAACTTTTTAATCCATTTTAAATTTGTCCTTGTGTGTGATGTAATGGAAGTGGTCAAATTTCATTTTTTACTGTCCAGTTTTCTAAACACCACTTATTGAAGAGATTATCTTTACCCCATTATATGTTTCTCTCTCTCCTTTGGTGAAGATTAACTGACCAAATATAAGTGAGAAATATAATTGAGAATTTATTTCTTGGCTCTCTATTCTATTTTATTGATCTATGTATCTGTTTTTATGCTAGTACCGTGCTGTTTTGATTATCATAGCTTTATAGTGTAGTTTGATACCAGGGAGTATAATACACCACACTTAGTTTTTCTCAAAATGTCTTAAGCTATTTGGGGTCTTTTGTGGTTCCATATACATTTTAGGATTAGTTGTTCTAGCTATGAGAAGAATGCCATTGGTATTTTAATAGGAATTTCATTGAATCTATATACTGCTTTAGGTTGCAAGAATTTTAATGACATTGTGCCTTCTAATTCATGAGCAAAGTATATCCTTTCATTTATTTGTATCTTCTTCAATTTCTTTCTTCATTGTCTTATAGTTTTCAGAGTACAGTCCTTTCACCTCTTGGGTTAAATTGTTTCCTAGATATTTTATGCTTTTTGATGCAATTGTAAAAGACATTGTTTTCTTAATTTTGCCTTCTGATAAGTTGTTATTGGCATATAGAAACACAACAAATTTCTGTGTACTGATTTTATATTCTGCAGCTCTATTGAATTCATTTATTAGTTCCCATAGTTTTTTGGACAAGTCTTTATGGTTTTCCATTCATGGTATCATGTCATCTGAAAATAATATACAGCCAGGATTGATAAGTGCTAACACAACAATCTGCTTTTGCCTATATTTTGTCCCAAAAAGGCTACATAACATTTATAATATAGTCTAAGTGTCTTCCTTTTATTTCTCTACCCCCAATCTGTAATTGCTATCCTACCATCAATATACATTTTTCATCATTGAAATCTAACTCAAATACCATTTCTTAAGAAGGCTTCCCTAATCTTTAACCAAAATTATTTTCAGCATCCTCTAAGTGAAGAAAAATTGTACTCATACTCCTTGTTATGCTGTCATCAATGTCAGCGTCTTATAATACCCCTGAATTCTACTGCCTTTCTTTCCCCCAATGCCTTTCCTAACACCCTTCCCATAGTAGGTTTGTAATAAAATGTTATGTTCTGATGATGCAGAAAAATTTGCAGAATCAAAATATGACTTTTAATTTTTACAAGTATCGTGCATTGCTTTTAACCCAGCAAAGTAATTAGAAGTAATTTTCTAATATTTTCCAAATAATGATTTGCTCTGCAGGCAAACCTTCACTCCCTAATCATTTTAAGATCTGAATCAACTTTGTAAGTATATTTACTTTACTTCTCACTGACAATTTGTCCCTCGTTCCTTACATGACCAAATCCAAAATTATATATAGGGGATCCCATAACAAAAGAAAACTAAGTAGACCCCTTAGCCATATTCTCTTCTGTAATTTATAATAATAAAAGCATAATATGCTAATTAGAAGTCCTTCCAGATGAACTTCGGAATTAAGCTGGGGCTACAAGAGAAGCCAGTGCCAGCAGCTGGAGGAAGGAAGGCCTACTCTTGCACAAATTTCATGCATCAGGCCTAGTATACATATATTAGGCTGAGTTTGATTCCAAATTTTAGGGCAGGAAAAGGCAATAAAAAGTAATATTCTCTGGAAAGTGTGGCTCAGGTGGCAGTTTCAATTCCTGGTCAGGATACATACCTAGGTTGGGGGTTCCATCCCATATGAGAGGCAACCAATCAATGTTTCTCACATCAATATATGTTTCTCTCTCACATTTTTTCTCTTTCTCTCTCTCTCCCCCTCCTCACTCTAAAATAATTTTTTAAAAATTAACATTCTTCATTGTTTGGAAACAGGTTGGCTTTCTCATCCCAATTGCTTCAGGACTGAAACTCACCTGAATTTTGAAACAGTCACCTGCTAATTCAACTTTCAGCCCTTTAATCTCACCCTTCCACCCACAGCATTTTAATTACTCTAAAAGTAATATTCTCCTGGTTTTACCCACATAGACAGGTGGGAAAGGAGGAGGTTGAGGAGGGAAGCCTGCCTGATAGTAATTCACAATCCAAACACCCAACCTTTGTCTCTGGGTAAGTCTCTAATTCTGATTGATTCTGTCGAACAACAGGTCTGAAAGCAAACAGGAATGAAATATCATCTCCTTGAATATAACTGTGGGTTCTCACTCTCCCTAAAAATTTAAGTCTCTGACCCCTACTCCCTGCAGCATCACTCTGAGACCCTGGGGATCCCTAAGCAGGAGAAGAAGGTGGGGTATACTCACAACCTAAGAAAGTGACAGGGAAAACAAACATCTCTGAAGAAGTTGGGATAGGGAGGAAACGGAGAAATAAATAGAGACTCTTTTCTTTGCCCCTTGATGCTCTCCATGACCCTTGGATTGACTTTAAACTCTCAGTGGAACAAGACTGAAGGCCCCAGCCTGTCCCGACTCTATTAGTATTCCTCATTAAAATAAGGTTAATGTGACAAGCACATCCTCTTTCCAAATATGATTAGGCTTCAGGTCATCCAAGCAAATGTGGAGCCTCTCCTGTAGCACCTCTCACCCACCTGCCCTGCTCCCTGGAAGGTGGTGCATCTGCTCCCATTTGTGAGCAGTCTTGTGGGTTAGCATGTCCCCTACAGAAGGGTATGGAGTTGGAGTCTAGCATCTAACTCAGGCTGCCTGAGGAGCCATGGCCCTCCCTCAGTCCTGCACTCAAGGGGGCGGGGCTTCGTAGAGAGGTTCCATGCCTTGGCAGCATTTTTTCTGTCCATTCTGGGCTGGGCACTACTGAATTTTTAAGGAGGCATTTTAGAAATCTACAGGGTATCTTTTGTCCCATTCATTCCCATAACACAGTCTTGTCCTAATCGTGGCTAAATTGCAGAAAATTGAAATGCTGAGTTTTTCTCCTCACACTTTATTCACGTAATTGACCATATACCATGAACTTTACATCTTGTTTCAGTGAATATTCTCATTGAGTTTCTGGTATTGATACCTTCATCCCCAATTTACAGATGAGGACCCTGAGGCATAATGTATAACCCAACTTCAGATGCAAGTTCCCCCCACTTTCTACTATGACATGTAGTTTCTCACTTTGTCCTCAATAAGCTCAAAGCTGGAAGTGGCATGTCTGACATCATTTGGACTGAGAAAGTAAGAAGATTTATCCAGATGAGCTACCTCTCTTTGTGACAAACTGGAAAAGGAGAATAGGCTATGTTCATGCCTTCCTAGAAATTAAAGGGACAACCCACAACTCCTCCCCCGGAATATGAGGATACACCCAAAGCTCTGGACATCTGGGATTAAATAGACAGGGTAACACAATGAGAAACTTTGGCCTGCAAATGAGCATTTCATTGCTGTTGCAGGGGCCACAAATATGGTCTTGAACTTGCCTCTTTATTAAATCTTGGCTGCCTATTAACCTAAGAATATACACATTATCTCTTAATTAATTTTATTTCCTCAGACATTTCCTTCTTTAAATCCTATAGGAATTTTCCATTTGAAAACTTTTTTTCATGTCTCTTAAGTATCTCCTGATTCTTAGTCCCATTTTACAGACAAAGCCACAAATTGTGCCTTAAGGCTCAAGTCCAATGTTCCCTGCACTATTCCACACTACTTCTGCCCTTCAGACACAGGGTAAGGTAAATGCTCATGTGGGAGTCCCAATACCTGGTACCAGTGAATGCAACCTTACTTGGAAATAGGATATTTGTGGGCATAATTAAGATGTAAGTTCAAATGAGGTCATACTGGAGTAGAGTAAGCCTTCATATGACAGCTCTCCTTCAAAGAAGAAACACGGAGCTATGCACAGAGAGGAGAATGCTATGTAATGATGGGCAGAGATCAGAATGGTACCCTACAAGCCAAAAAATGTCAAAGATCATGGTATCCACCAGAAGCTAGGAGAAAGGTGTACAACAGATCCTCTCCTAGAGCTTTTAGAGAAAGCATGACTCTGCCAACACCTGGACTTCAGCCTCGTAACCTCCAGAACTGAGCAGAATGCATTTTCTGTTGTTTTAAGCCACATGGTCTATGGCAAGTTTTTGCAGTGGGCCTTGGAAATTAATACAACTAGCATCTGAACACAACTATTACAGATCTGGGCCACCAGCAGAGATGGGGACTGCAATAGTTCTCAGGTTCAGGTAGACACAGGTTATTCTGGTTTTATACAACAGCATATTACCTATTCTATAAGTAAAGTTTCTTAAATTTCTTTTTAATTCTTTAGTGTGGTTGGAAAGTCTCCATGTTAAGTGTCCTTTTTCCAAAGAACTGAGGCACCTAGCCAGTCATTGCAAATCTCCCTTCCTGCACCCTCGACTGCCTGTTAGAGCCTTCCTGCATCTAGCAACATTTTCAAGGATTGTCCTACAGCAGGGCTTCTCAAACTTTGTTCATCTTTTAAAACTCTCAGTCCCCAGATTGTACCTCTCTATCAGTTCTATCTCAATACCCACACCTTGGCAGGGGACCCAGACTTCCATATTTTTTAAAGTTTTCCAAATGATTCCAGTGATTCTTCCTGTCAAGTATAATTTCTTACAAATTCCTCTTGAAGTTTTATCTATCAGAAGGTAAACTTAAGTATATCTCCTACTTTGTTATGAGTATCTAGAACAGAGGTCAGCATCCAGCTCACAGCCTATTTGTTAAATAAAGTTTTATTGGAACACAGTCCCATTGATTTACATGTTGCTTTCTGGCTGTAGTGGCAGAGTTGAGTATTATGGCAGAGACCATGTAGCCAACAAAGCCCAAAATATTTACTCTCTATCTGTCCCTTAAAGAAGTTTGCAGAAGTCTGTAACTTGCCTGATTCATCTTTCCCTCCCACAATGAAGATCCAGTAAAGGGCTTTGCACTTAGTAGGGACTCAAATGAAGCAAACTGAAATCAAGTGAACTGACATGAACCAAATTAAGTTGAGTCTTTTTCAACATATTATCTAAAAGGAATCCAAGTGTTATGACTCCCAGGAGTATTTGCATTTTAATAAGTAACTTGTAAATCCCCAGAGCTTTTGTTTGAAGATAGAAAGGAATACCTAATTGCTGAAATTGCAAGCACCTGTAATTATGAATGTACAGTTCTAGAAAATTGAGAAATCTCCCCCCAGACCTCCTCAAATTCCATTAGGAAAGTGGCCACCCAGCTCACGGAGTGCAGAATCTACTCTACTGAAATGAAACATGCTCACTGGAGGTCTTGATTGTCCCTACTGTGAAAAAAAAATGTATGTCTCTAAGGTCTATTTGTTTGGCTTTTCCTCCTTTTTATTAGTCCAACACATTCTCTGCTTGGGGAAATTTATAGGCTTTCTTAAAGGATGTCACCCCTTCCCATTTTCTAATTTCTAGATATTTTTTCTATGGGGCTTTAATTAATTTACATTGTGAACAGGTATGTCAGCATAAATAGGTTGGCAAATTTCATTATTTAATTTTCTCTCATCTATGAGTGACGGGAAATTGTGTTGAATTTTAAATTTCCTCAAATACCAAATCAACTTAACTGAGGAATTTGTCAGCCAACAAGATTGATGCAAAGGCTTCAATGATTGTCATAAATTGAAAAGTTCTTAATTTTTAATTAGATGACATGGGTGCTCATGAAGAACAAATGTCACTCTTGTGTCTCAGGTAGCCCAAACCTTCCCAGGAGAATGGCTTTGGGAAGCTAACTCCCAGAAGAGTCAGGAGGCAAGAGGATTCCAACCAAGAAGTCAAACAGATCAAAGTTTGAATTCTGACTATTTTCACCTCCTAGCCACTGCACTTGGACAGGTTACTGAATCTCATTATTTGTTTCTTCAAGTGAAAATGGGAAATAATGGCACAGCCAGTGTGGCTCAATAGTTGAGTGGTGACCTATGAACCAGGTAGTCACCATTGGATTCCCAGTCAGGGCACATGCCTGGGTTGTGGGCTCAGTCCGCAGTAGGGGGCATGTAGGAGGCAGCTGATGAATGATTCTCTCGCATCATTGATGTTTCTCTCTTTCCTTTTCTCTTCTTTTCTGAAATGAATAAAAATATATTTTAAAAGTTTTCTTCTGTAAAGAGGGATTTTAAGGACTACCAGAAATATACCTCAAAGTGTTTCTGGATAATAGCAAGGTAGGCATTGTTGTCTCCTACTAGAGAAGAAGGGCCTTTGGGTTTATATCACTTACAGTTTAAAGTTTGGGTGCTACCACTTTATTAGGGAGTGTAAAGCAGGGAAGCAGAAGTGAGGGGCAGGGGAAACAGACCAGAGAAGGAGGAAAGAGCCAAGTGAAAGAGTGCTTTATAGATTTGGCCATGTGTATGGAACACTACTGATTGCTCATTCTTGCTTTCCAGTCATCAGACAGGCATATGAGCTACTACATCTTTAGGCCATGCTACCGGGAAAGAAGAGAGAATGCAATAACCACTGGCTCCTGTCTTCTCTTGGTCAAATGTTCTTCCCAGAGAGCACTAACTTCCTCCCTGATACTGCTAGTTTGCACTTCCAGTGGATACAGAGTGAATCCCAGGTATTTCAATCTCAGCTTGGGTGTGAGGCAAGGAATGCTGGGTATGGATCTGGAGAGAGCTCTGTTGGATTGTGACCAGGAGCCCAGGAAGAGTTGGAGGCCAATAGGGGCAAACCACGTAGCTGAAAGCTTCAGAGAAAAACGTGTCTGATAAACAATGAGATAATCTATCCTAGCATTCATCTCTCCCCTGTGGATCTTTTCCAAAGGTTTTATACCATCTTCTGATCTTACTATTTTATTTCTCTCTTTCCCCATGAATGCTGATGGGTGAATGTTTTCTTTTTCTATAAGCTGTTTAAATTATGAAAGTAATAATTGCTAAGTTTAGGAAAATTAGAAAATAAGGTTAAGTAAATAAGAAAATAAAAATACTTCAAAATATTTTAGCATGATCCATATTATAAGTATAGCTAGCTTTTTAATTTAATAATTTGAATATATTATCTTGTTAACAAATAACTATCTAGAATCTCATTTTAAAGGTTTTATAATGTTTCACTTTATGTCTGAACTATAATTTGCATCATTACTTCCATATTACTGGACATTTATAATGTTTAATTTTTTGCAATTATTAATAGCGAAGAAAACGGGTAAATATTCCTTAAGATGAATTCTTAGGAGGGAAACTGATGGCTTAAGAGTTAACGCTTTGAGTAATTACTATCAACTCCTACTCCAGTAAAACTGTACCCAAACTCCTCCAGCAGCGTTCAAGATTAAGGTATGCATTTGCAGACCTGCAGTTTCTATTTCATGTCTTTGACCTCAGTGGGAGCCCTGCTGAGCATGGTGAGCTTGACCAAGCATGATTCCAGTCACTCAGCACTCCACCTATCATCACATGGGATTCCACAGTAGCATTAGCGCCTCAGAGCCCTGGAGCTCCCTTCCTCCTTTCTTTCATCTCAACCTGGTGTTATTATTACACTCAGTATCATGAAACAATATTCGTCTTGGCTGGGATACTTTGCAAGTCAACACCAGCTCTAACAAATGACATTCTTCCAGGCCTTGGTGGAACATTTGTGTTCTAGTGAGAATAAGTCCCACCATCTGAGTAACCTGTTTGCCAACCCCGCAGTACTAAACCACAATTTTCTATGTTGCATAATCCTTTCATCTCTGGGAAAACACATTTGCCTGCCCAGGGAGGCCCTTGGTGTGCATAAAATAATAATGAGCATGTATGCTGGACTTTTAATCTTCAAAGAACATTGTGAACATTAACTAGTTAATTTTCACAACACTCTTGTAAGATTAGTAAGCACTATTCCTCTCCTGAAATAAAAACAGGACAAAACATTGAAATATTGGACATCACAAAAAGCCCAGAATCTAATAGTCTGGGAAGAGAAGATTGTTGATTAGCAGCTCAGCTGTGAGAGTAGGAGGGAAGCTGGGCAGGCTAGTGATCTTTCCAGAATCACAAAGGGAATGAGCAGCAGGACAGCAATTAGATTTCACTTTACTAGTGCTCATTGCTATGCTTAGGCCAACACATGGGCAGACCATAGTAATTCAATCAAAACTCTGTAGGAGAGTTAAGGCTATCTGACAAAGTCAAGGTCACCTACGTACAACCAAATAATGTGAAGGAGCAGTACAAAGAAATAGCCATAAGTATTCAAATTAATGGTATAACAGGAAGAAAATGTATCTCAGAAAACAGACATATAGGACATTGAATTGAAAGGTAGCATTAATGAAGAATTTCAAAATGTAAATGCAAATAGCAATGGACTACACAATGAATCATAAGAGGACTGTGCCATGAATTCTTACTTGAATGTATACCTGTCCCATCAAATAATGTCAACAATTAGGAAATCTAAAAATCTAGAGAGTAGGTGAACACATATAGCTTTTAACACACTTAGGAGGAAAAAAAGTTAACTTGTTTTATACCTGGGACCTAGTGATTATTTTTTACATGTGTGCCTAGAATGGATAATAAAATCAAGAATTCTAAGTTTTTAAACTTTCTTTCATCAGCTACATCAATAACTTCATTGTGCTCCAGATTGCAGTCTAGGAAGACAAAGATCACTTGCTATTCTTTTTCTACTTTGTGTGGATGGCAAATATAATGGGTACTGTGGTAAAGTATTCTAGACACTTGGAAATCAGAATAATAATAAAATGGTACATTGTGTATTGCAAATGCATTTTACTATAATGATGCCCATTAATGCATGAAACTATATATAGGTATAAATAGCAAAGCCTACCATGTGGTATGAAAGAGTGCGGACTTCAGCAAAAATACCCTGACTTTAAACAAACTACCACATATTAGCTATGTGTCATTGAGCAGTATATATACAATTGCTAAGCATCATTTCCCTCATCTGTATAATGAGGATAATGATATAGTATTGGTCAGGACTCTTGTTATAAGTGACCTTTCCTAGATTCCATAGTCCCTTCTGGCACCTGCCTCGTTTCTCTGTTCTTCTGAAGGAATTGCCCATACTCTCTTTGTCCCTAGGTTCTGCTTTCCCTGTAACTCTTCTGCCCACCTCCAATAAGCTTCTGTCTCTGACACCATGCCATGGAAATTCCCTTTTGAAGGTCAACTTAGAAAACCATATTCAACTCAGTCCTGACCTTAACCAGACACTCAGTAGCTAGTCCTCTGTGGACATGACTGAGCACATTGTTTCCTCCTGGAATAATTCATTTGGTTAATTTCCATAATCTCATAATCACATGGATTTTTTATGACCTCAATAGTGATTACAGTTGATTCTTGAATAACACAGGGGTTAGGGACACCTAATTTTTTTGCACGCACAGTCAGAAATCTATGAATGATTTCAGTTGGCCTTCCCTATCTGTGGATCTCCAACTGCAGCTCCAAAATACTGTTTTTTGATCTACAGTCAGTTGAATCTGCAGATGGGAAACTCAAAGGGCCTACTGTATCATTATTGAAAAAATTACACATATAAGTGGACCGCGTAGTTCAAACACAGGTTGTTCAAAGGTCAACTATGTGTTTCAATGTCCTCTAGGAATTCTAAAAGTATTTTTATTTTTGGCCTGAATTTTAAAAATATATGAGGACACTGTCCTTGTTTCCCTTCTATATCTATCCCCACTCCCTTGGAAGATCTCAGCTCCTGTGGCTTCAAATAAAATATATATTATAAAATCATCTAGCCCAGATTACTTTCCTTAGCTTCATCCTGGAAAATCCAAGGCTACTCAGCATACACTCTTTTATAGGTAAGAATGTCTTTCAAACTTAACATATCCAATATTAAAGTATATCATCTACCCATTCTTTAATCCTTCCCACCTTTTCTTCTCTACATTTCTCCATCCCCTTTAATGCTGTCACTATTCATCCAAAAACCTAGGAAACATCTTTGTTGGATTTTTTTTACCTTCCTTTTTCACTCTTCAGCACTTCTAACTCCCACTCACATAACCAGTCCATCGGGAGGTACTGTTGACTCTGTCTAAAAATATATATTGATTCTAACCACTTTCCTTATCTTCCCCACAAGCTGGCAACATTTCTCACTTGGGTTAAGACTTTAAACTGGCTTCTCTACTGCTTTTTCTCTTGTTGCACTGTAGTTTGTCCTTCATGTAACAATAAAAGTGATTATTTTAGAACATAACACAAATACGTTTATTTTTCTACTATAAAGCAACCAATGGTTTCTCAATGCAGTTATAATAAAATCCAAACTCCTTAGCAAGTTGTAGGAGACCCTACACAAACTGATCATCTTCACTCACCCATCTTGCTTATTGTGACCTTCTTTATGAGACTCAAGCACAGCAAGTGCACTTGGATGTCAAACACTGTACTTCTACTTTCCCCTACTGGGAAACTCATGCCCCAGATACTCACATGCCTGGCTCCCTGAAAACCCAGATCTTAACTCAAATGTCTGTTCCTTAGAGAGATTGTCTTTGACATTTTTTAAAATATATTTTATTGATTTTTTTTTTTTTACATAGAGGAAGGGAGAGGAATAGAGAATTAGAAACACTGATGAGAGAGACAATGATCAGCTGCCTCTTGCACACCCCCTACTGGGGATACGCCCGCAACGAAGGTACATACCCTTGACCGGAATCGAATCTGGGACCTTTTAGTCCGCGCACCAATGCTCTATCCATTGAGCCAAACCAGTTTTGGCCTGTCTTTGACATTTTAAATAAAGTTGTTTCCACACATGTCCACAGGCACACATGTATTTTCTACTTCATTAACCTTTCTAAATTTTTTCAAAGAATGTGACTATCTGAAATTTTATTAATCATTTTTTTATCTGCCTTCCCCATTATAAGACTCTATAAAGCTAGCACCTTATGTCTTTTCTTCTTTTCTTCTTTACATCCCCTACATCTAGTAGAATTTTAGTCTACTCACAGGCACTCATTAAAAAATTTTTTAGAGTATAAATTAAAAATCCAGCCTACAGTCAATGAAAGAAAAATACCATATGATCTTACTCATTTATGGATAATAAAGAACATTATAAACTGGTGAACAAAAAGATAGATACAGAGGCAGTAAAGCATAAACAGACTGTCAAATTACAATGGAAAGGTTAGGGAGAGGTGCGATAGATAAAAGATCAACTGAATGTATGCATGCATTTAAGCAGAACCAATGGACACAAGACACTGGGGGGGTGTAGAGGGCATGCATTGGAGTGGGGTGGGAAGGGGCAGTGGGAAGATATGCACACATGTAATACATTAATTAAATTTTTTTTAATCCAGCCTAAACTGGATTAATGAGAAATAGAAAAAATAAATTAACCTAAAGATTGAAGAATAGATTAAATTTAAGAAATGATTGAAACCAAGCACCCAAGATGTACACATCATTGTTGGTACATTTCCCAGTTTCTTGGCTCAATTTTCCTCTTTGATAGTTTTATTCTCGGGTATATTGGACAGGAAGTAAATATAACAAGTAGAATCTCCTAAATAACATAATCCTTACAGTTCTCAATCTCTGGGGAAGAAAATTTTCCTGGAAATGGAGACATTGATTTGCCCACTTTTTTATACCCCAAAATCTAAGAGTGGCTGGAACAGAGTTAATACTCATTCATAGTTAATGACTGAGTTAATTAATAAATAACTATGGAATTTTTCTCTCTCAGTACTCACATATCAACTCCTAGGGAAGACTGTTGGCCCATCCAAGGAGGAAAAGTAATGCTGAAAAATCATTTGGATCACATGTCCATTTCAGGAGGCAGTGTTCCAATGAAAAAAGTATGATGAGAAGACAAAAGACTTCTATCACAAAAACATAACTGGTTAGTTTGATTTAAAGATTAAATGAGTTAATATTTGTATAAAAGTCTAGTCCAACACAGGAAAAACTTTTTTTTTTCAACAAATACTACTTTGTTCTGCCACTTCAAATACTTGAACCTACAGGGACATAGCAGAGGCTTGTATTAATTGGGTTTTATCCACTTGGAAGACTTAAGATTATTTGAAAAGGATAAGTTTACAAATTGCTAAGTCTGAAAAGCCAGACTTATATAAGGATTTTCTGGACCTGGAAACATAAGCCATTTGCCTTTCAGTTACCTATGATTCTATTTGCCCAAGGAGCCTAAACCTCAAATTCTGAAAAAATATGTGTGCCTATGTCAGCTCTCTGCTCTAGTCCCAGGTCTCTCTGACCACACATAAATGATAGGTAGAACTTCAGACCAATAAGTGGCTATGGTTTGGGTCTTTTGTTGCAAAGTGGGTATTTTAAGTGTGAGAGAGGCAGCTCATGGAGAGAACATTTCTGGCTTTACTGGATTTAATTTCACTTACTAAGAATGTAATGTTTTATTTGTACACCTTTATTGCCTTGTCTTCTATACATTTCTCAGGTCAGTGCATCCTCTCATTTTTCTAGACAATATTTTAATATCCTTTCCACATAACTCAAACAACTTCCCCCTACTCCTCAATCCTCAACCAAGCATTGATCTTCTTTTTCTAAGGACATAGAAGTTATAAAAGGAGAGCATCTACATGCCCTCACTACTAAATGTACTTTTCTTCTTGCATATAATCTGCTATTTCTGTACATTCCTATGCTCCTGTCCAAAGTCATACCCACCAATCGTGCACTAGATTTACCTATCTCATCAATGCAAAGATATTGATCTACCCAGCATTTATTCTCTCTCTTGCATCTTTAGTTTTCTCTCTGAGTTGACCATTACCATGAGAGCATACTCACATAATCCCTCTTGAACCAACAACTGCCTCACTTCTCCCTTTGCCTTTACAGCAATGTGCCTGTGAAGTGGCTGTCTGCACTTCCTTCCCCTATTTTGACTCCAATCAGATTTTTGTCCTTCCTCTCCATCAAAACAGCTCTTGTCAATCTCACCATTGATCTCCATGTTGCTAGATTCTATGATCTAAACTCAAGTTTCATCTTACGATAGCCAATACAATTTATACACTGTATTTTTATTCCTTCTTGAAATATATTCTTTATTTTCAGAACCACACTTAGTTTTAATGCTCCTAGCTTATTGAGCACTCCCATTCATTTTTTAGTGATTCTTTATTACGTTACGTTACATTACATTACATTACATTACATTACATTACATTACATTACATTACATTTCCACTGGCCCACAGCTCCAACCTCAGACTTACCTTACCTATCTATACTACCTGCATTAGAAATTGCATGTAGTAAAATTACTATCTATATGCTAATAACAACCAAATATACATGTACAGTCTCTAACATTCCTTTGAATTCCTAGCTCCTACACCAAATTTCCCACTCAATATCTTCATTCAAAATGTTAATAGGCTTCTCAAATTTAATATACATTAAAAAGTCTCCAAAACTAAATAATTGACCCACAGAAACCCCACACATGCTCCGTCTCATGTTTCCCATCCCAGTCAATGGCAACTTCATTCCTCAGTCTATCAGGAAAGCCTGCCAGCTCTACCTTTAAATATATCCAGAAACTGAACACCTCCACCACCTCAACTTCTATATGTAGTTCAGGCCTCCATTACTTGGCATGAATTATTTTAATAGCCTCATTACCTGGCACAGTTGCATTTTTTGCTAGAGAGGATTCTCTAGAAGTCATGTTTCACCTCTGCTCAAAATTCTCCATTGGGAGAGAAACCAAGATGGCGGCATAGGTAAACACCTAAACTGCTGCCTTGTACAACAATTTCAAAACTACAACTAAAAGACAAAACAGACATCATCCAGAACCACCAGAAGGCTGGCTGAGTGGAAATTCTACAACTAGAAGGAAAGGAAAAAGCACACTGAGACTCTCAGAAGCTGCAAAAGGCAGAGGTACAGAGGCGCATGCCCATAGAGGGCTGGCAACTGAGTACATGGCTGGCTTTCTCAAGCAGGAAGGAGACAAAATTCCTGACTTCACTGAACTTCAGTTCCAGGGAAGACTCTGAGGACCCAGACTCATTTGGGGAGAAACTGGACTGTCTGGCAACAGGTGAAACATGAGGGCAGCTTTCTCTCAAAGGTGCTTGCAGCAATTACCATGGAACACGGAAACCTAGGGGCCCCTTAGGGAAGGCTAATGGGAAGCCATTACTATGTGCTAAGCTTGAGATGCTGGCCCATGGAGTCATTGTTGTTTACTCCACCTGAGACTCTGTCCCATCCAAGCTAAGCACAGAGGCTTTTGCAAGTCTTGTTTCATAAGGGTGTATCCAGCACAGAAGTTCTCCCAGCATAGACACAGCTGAGCCTCACAGCCAATTGGCCTGGAAGTGAATTCCTCCCAGTGATACCAACAACAATCAAGGTTTAACTACAGCAAGACTGTGCACACAGCCCACAAAGGGGTGCACCAAGAGTGTCCACCTCAGGTAATTAGGGAGGCTGAACCTCTGGGCCCTATAGGACACCTAGCACACAAAGCTACTCTATTAACTCAGGGAAGCAGCAAAAATGTGGAGACAAAGAAACAGCTCACAAATGAAAGAAATGGAGAAAAGCAAATGACTGGATATAGAGTCCAAAACCACGGATAAAGATTTTTCAAGAATTTTCTAGAAAAGACCAATAAATTTAGTGAGACCCTCGAGGATATGAAAAAGGACCAATTAGAAATTAAGCATACACTGACTGAAATAAAGAATAATATACAGAGATCCAACAGGAAACTAGAGGATCCCAAGAATCAAGTCAAAGATTTGAAATACAAAGAAGCAAAAAATACCAAACCGAAAAAGCAAAAAGAAAAAAGAATCTGAAAATATGAAGGTAGTGTAAGGAGCCACTGGGACAACTTCAATAGTACCAATATCAGAATTATAGGGATGCCAGATGAGAGAAAGAGAGAGAGCAAGATACTGAAAATCTATTTGAAGAAATAAGGACAGAGAACTTGTCCCACCTGGTGAAAGAAATAGACTTACATGTCCAGGAAGCACACAAAACCCCCAAAAAAGGAATCCAAAGAGGACCACACAAAGACACATCATAATTAAAGTACCAAGAGCAAAAGACAAAGAGAGAATATTAAAAGCAGCAAGAGAAAAACAGTTAATTACCTAGAAGGGAACACCCATATGATTTTTAGCTGATTTTTCAACAGAAACTATGCAGGCCAGATGGGAGTGGAAAGAAATATTCAAAATGATGAATAGCAAGAACCTACAATCAAGATTATTCTACCCAGCAAAGCTATCATTCAGGATTGAATGTCAGATAAAGAACTTCACAGATAAGAAAAAGCTGAAGGAGTTCATCACCACTAAACCAGTATTATATGAAATGCTGAAAGGTATTCTTTAAAAAGAGGAAGAAGAAAAATATAAAGATAAAGATAAAAATTATGAACAACAAATACAAGTTTATCAATAAGTGAATCTAAAAGTCAAGCAAATAAAAAATCTGATGAACAGAATAAACTGGTGAATATAATAGAATCAGGAGCATAGAAAGGGAGTGGACTGACTGACTATTCTTGGGGGAAAAGGGGTGTGGGGGTGCAGAAAGAGACTGAATAAAAATCGTACACCTAAGTATGTATGAGAATAATGGTGGCAGGGGGAGGAATAGGGCAGAGAGTGGGGTGGGAACTGGGTGGAGAGGAGCTATGGGGGACAGGGGGAAAGAGGAACAATTGTAATAATCTGAATAAAGATTTATTTTTTAAAAAATTCTCCATTGGCTTCACATTGCTTGCCAAATAGAAACTTTTCACCATGACATGATAGGTCTTCCAGGATCTGGCTCTTGACTGCCTTGCTGACCTTAATTCTATTTCATTCCCACTCATCATCCCTTATCACACCAGGCTTCTGCTCTTCATTAGGCATGCCAAGCTCATTTCTACCTCGGAGTATTCGGATGTGTTGGTTGTTCCATCTAGAACAGAGTTGCACACCCAAACACTATTCAGGCCTTAGCATCCTTCACCGATGACCCTATTCACATAACTTATCTGTTTCCTTCAGAACCACACCATGTATTTAAATAGAGAAAATTTCAAATAAAGAATTGTTAACTAGTAGGAGGTAATAAACTACTAAAAGGAGTAGAAGTGGACCCTAAGGGGTTTAGATGTAGCATATTCAACAAGGTGGCTACTGCCTCTAGGCTGCAGAAGATAGTAAGGGAGCTAAGGACTATGAGTGTTCCCTTCTCTGAAAGCTGAGATTCAGACTTTCTCAGAAAGGGCATGGCTACCACAGGAACATGCAATCTGGCTGTAGCAAAGACACTTGCCAAAGGACATGGGCTTCCACTGGCCTTTAGAAACCGACTGCTCTTACCAGAAAAAAATGGACAGTTGGAGCTGGTATCTAAAGTTGGCCTGTCATTGCCAGAGGGTGTGGCCATGCCAGTGCTGTTGCTAGAGGGTGTGGGCAAACCAAAACTAATAGTAGCCTTGCTGGTGTGGATAGCATGACCTAAGGCTGCAGATGGAGTGCATCTACAGTAACTGCCAGATTTCCTTCCTGAGGGATAAGTGAAGGGCTGGAAAC
>PVJN01037082.1:0-21127 GCA_004026805.1 Lasiurus borealis | reverse complement strand
CCTCTCAGCACTCGCCCTCACCCCCCCTCTGCACCCCTGCGGTGTCCCTTGGTTTTGCTCAGATGCATACATACAGGTCCTTTGGTTGATCTTTTTTTACTCCCTCGCCACTCGAATTCCCTCATAGGTTGGACTGCATCCTACTTCTTGGTCATTCCAGAGTTCCAATATGCTTTATTTTTTAAAAACAGCTTTGTTGAGATGTAATTTACAAAAACTAAAACTTAAATACTATACACTTTAAATGTACAATTTCATTATTTATAATTTATTGACAGAATTGTGCCAACATCACCATCACGTAATTTTAGAATATTTTCATCACCCTCAAAGAAACCTTCCCTCCATTAGCAGTCACCCCTATTCGGGGCCACCAAATTAGGCAACCACTAATCAGTTTCTGTCTCTATAGACATATTTATTTTGGACATTTCATATAAATGGTATCACATGTGGTCTTCTGTGACTACCTTTTTTTTACTTAACATAATGTTTTTGAGGCTCACCAATGTCATAGTAGGAATCAGTATTTCACTTTTATGGCTAAGTAATATTTCATTATATGAGTATATCACATTTTGTTTATTATCTATCAATTGATGAATATTTGGGTTGTTTCCATTTTTGGTGATTAGGAATATTGCTGCTGTAAACATCCATGAACAAGGTTTGTGTGGATATATTTTTCATTTCTCTTGGGTATATACCTCAGAGCAGAATTTCTGGGTCATATGGTAACTCTATATTTAATTTTTAAAGAATTGCCAGATTGTTTTTTCCAAACCATCTGCATCAATTTACATTCCTATCAGCAGTTTATGAGGATTCCAATTTTTCTACATCTTTGCTGTCTTTTGTATTTCGGCTAACCTAGTGGGTGTGAAGTGGTATCTCATTGTGGTTTTGATTTGCATTTTCCTAATGACAAATTACACAAGAATTTTTTTTATGTGTTTATTGGCCATTTGTATATCCTCTGAAGAAAAGTCTACTCAAATCTTTTGTGTATTTTTAAATTGGATTATTTGTCTTTTTATTTGTTTATGTACAGGTCCCTTATCAGGCATATAATTTGTAAATATTTCCTTCCATCCTGTAAATTGCCTTTTTACTTTCTCCATGGGGGTCATTTGAAGCAAAAGGTTTTTTAATTTTGGTAAAATCCAATTTATTTTTTTCGTTTGGTGTTATATCAATGCCTAATCCAAAGCCATGAAAATTTACTCCAAAGCTTTCCCCTAAGACTTTTATAGGTTTAGCTCTTACCTTTAGGTTGTGATCCATTTTGAGTTTAATTTTTATATGGTATGAAGTAGAGCCAATCTACTTTTGTTGGAAAAGTTCCAATTCAACTACATTGACTAAACAGAATCTCACCGTAGTGAGTTCATAACTGGTGCAACATTTTAGAGTTGACTTGAATACTTTCTAACTTCCATTTAAATATAAACATTTTGTGATTTTTTTTTCAAAAGTTATATGTAGTTAATGAAGCTTATAAATATAAGAAGTTAAGTAATATAAACAGAAATAATATAAATTTGTCTTTCAAACTATTGGTCTTGATCCATTGGTAGCTTATTAAAATCAATTTAGTGGATCATAACCAGTATTTTTTAATGTCAAATAAAACGTATCAGAACAGAAACTATCAGAAAGCATCTCTCAAATTAAAGTATTATTCCATAATTTTTGCATTATTTATGTATGTGCATTTGCATGTACCAAGAATTGGTATAAAATGTTTCTTACTGTGCTCCACATTTTAAAAAGTTGGAAAAACACTGTATAATCTATAGTTGCAAAATTCTTTCTCCCCACAAACATTTATTGAGTGCTTATTTTATGCCAGGCCCTCTGCTAAAGTGCTAGGGATAAAATGATAAACAGCACATGGTCTCCATCCTGCAACAGTACACATATGCAGTTGGATCCATATGTAGTTTCTGGAGACAAAAGATTGTGCCTGGGTTCATTTTCCTCAACCACAAGGGCTCCTTCCACATGTCTGGTCCTGTGGCCTTTCTTTTCTTTCTTTTTTTGCAATCAATGCTCAGTTGTTTATCTCAACATATTGGCTTTTCTTCTAACTCGGGGAACTTTGATCCCAGGTTCATAATTGCATACTATGTTTATTACATTGGGAAGAAAGTACAGATCTACTAGCAGGAGTTGGTCAAATGATTCCCATTTTACTCCAACTATATGTAAACAGAGTCTCACAGACAGATGCCAGGTATATTTAAATTCTGGTAAACTACTTTTTAAAAATATACATATATAATTGATTTCAGAGGAAGGGAGAGGGAGAGAGAAAGAAACGTCAATTATGAGACAAAAATCACTGATTGGCTGCCCCTGCACACCTCCCACTAGGGATTGAGTCCACAACCTGGGTATCAAGCCCGCAACCTGGGTATGACGGAATCTCACTGTGACTCCCTGGTTCATAGGTTTGATGCTCAACCACTGAGCCACATTGGCCAGTCAGGTAAACTACTTTAAAAAAAACCATATATATATATATATTGATTGGTTTCAGAGAGGAAGGGAGAGGGAGAGGAAGAAATATCAATGATAAAAGAAAATTATTGAGTGGCTGTCTTGTGCATGCCCCCTACTGGGGATCGAGCCTGCAACCTGGGCATGTGCCCTTGACTGGAATTGAACCCAGGACCCTTCAGTCTGCAGGCCAATGCTCTATCTACTGAGCCAAAGCAGCTAGGGTGGTAAACTACCTTTTAAGGGAAAAAATTTAAATCATAACAAAAAGTTTATTTTCCAAGGGTTCAGCAAAAACAGTGTTGACATTAATAGGAACCTGTAACCATTTTGCAGATGAGTTTAGAAAAGTAATGTGCTGTGTTTCCAATTGAGTCACTTATTTGCAGCAGCTGTGTACAAGCATAGCTCTGACATTTGCTCCTCCTCTTTACCTGAGATACCATTTATCAGTCTATAAACAAAATAGATTCTCACATGATTTATAAGATCTTACTTTAAAATTTAAAAAAGTATAACCAGTTCAACATGTTGGAAAAGTTAAACACACACATTAACATCTACAAATAAATCTACTTTTTAAATGACTCTACAATATTATGTTCCCACATGATTTTTAAATCTAACTATAAAATTTTACATGCAACTTTAAATATTATTAAGGTCCCTTTCTCTCCTCATTCCCCTACTGTGTTCTCTCTTTCTTGCCCCTCACCAAATGACTTATCTATTTGTTATAAGGTATTGAGTACCAAAGCCAGGCTTGTGACTCAATTTTGGAAAAAAAATTAAAGAAGACACAATTTTAAGGCCATTTCTTCAATAATACATTTTAATATTGAACGAAATAACTCCCTATTTTTGAGAATATTTTATTTTTTCATAATTTATGAACACCTATGAAATTAATGATGATATTTAATTCCAAAAAAATCAATTTGGTAGTTTCAGTAGTTTTGAGTTAGACTATTCAAGTTTTAAGGTGGTACTAGTTTGAAAACATTTTTTAAAGGTTAAAAAATACTTCTGATTTTCAGGAAATAAAAAAGAACATTTTGCCTTGCTTTCTCAATATTTCTCCACTTTTTCCCCTAAAAAATTGACTCATCTTTGTATTTCAGATTGACCTTTAAGTATTAAGAGGTAGGAAGTAGAGTAGCAGATGTTGGGAAGAAGAGCTTTCCTGTTTACCTTGCGGTGTCAGAGTTTTCAGGACAGGAAAATTGTCCTACTTTCCATTTGTCTTTTCTTCTTAAGAAGTTTGTTTTAATTAAGTACTGGTAGAATGGAAAGAGGCCTGACCTTTATCTTTACTCACTGTGACCTTGAGCAGGAAACTCACCCTCACTGAGGCTTAGTTTCCTCATCTCTGAAATGGAAATATCTATAATAATAAAAGTATACTACGCTAATTAGATCAGACAGCTGAACAACCTTCCGGACAAAGCCGGGGCTGCAAACCTGAGCCCCTTGCGTGAATTTCATGCATCGGGCCTCTCATATCTTCATAATCTTATCGATGCGATAACAGGAGAAAATGCCAAGGCAGGCTCTTAGTAGGAACTCAATAAATGTTTATTAAATAGGTGAAAACATTGAGAATTTTTTTTTCTGGTAGTCACTCCATATAGTAAAGCCCAATTTGGATGTTAAGTGGTTTTCTTTTCATATATGCATCATATTTAGTCATCAGGGGGTCTACATGGATACTCTACTTTCTTGGATGTAAAAATATTCACTATTCTAATAGGTAGATTTTAAAATAGTGATGGGCCCGAGATTCCTCTATGAATTTATAGGTCCTAGACTTTGCCATATAAAACTAAAATATAAACATTTCTGTGACAGAAAACATAGAAGCAGACAGAATAGTATGACATAGTATGACACTCTACATCCCCAACCCCGCCCAGCCCAACCCACCTTCATTCCCCCACCTCTGCCAAGCCCATAACCAGTTTTAGTTTATGGTCAACCTTGTTTCTTCTATACCCTCACTAGCCTCCCTCAAAATCTCCAAAGTATATCATCCTATATAATAAAAGGCTAAAATGCAAATCAACCAAACGGCAGAATGACTGGTCATTATGACATGCACTGACCACCAGGAGGCAGACACTCAATGCAGGTGCTGCCCTCAGTTGTCAGTGCACTCCCACAGGGAGAGTGCCGCTTAGCTAGAAGCCAGGCTCACGACTGGTGAGCACAGGGGCGGTTGCAGGAGCCTCTCCCACCTCTGCAGCAGCGCTAAGGATGTAAGTTAGACATCCCCTGAGGGCTCCCAAACTGTGAGAGAGTTCAGGCTGAGCTGAGGAACTCTCCACCCCCTGAGTGCACATATTTTGTGCACCAAGCCTCTAGTATATAATAAAAGCCTAATATGCAAACTGACTGAACAGCAGAATGACCAGTTGCTATGACGTATACTGACCACCAAGGGACATATGCTCAACACAGGAGCTGCCCCCAGCCTGTAGGCCTCAAGTTAATCAAGTCAGGTATCAATGGGGACCCCCCGATTGCTCTGCTGGTCACACCACAGATTGACCCTGATCATAGCCAGGCCTAAAGACCTACCCAGGCATGAATTTCATGCACTGGGCCTCTAGTTTTATCATAAAACTTTAAAACTGTTTTAAAATGTTGTTCTTAAGTCCTTCATTTAAAAGTTGGTTTGATTTGCTCTGGGAAATTTTGGATTTATCATAAAAAGTTTCTCTACTGAAAAAATTTTAACTCAAAGTCTTTCATGGGCAAGGTGTAAAATGTGTTCATTGCTGGGAGAACCATTGTCTCTAGCAATGCTTCTATCTATAGGAGAATTTTTCATACATCTAAAGAAAATGGATGTCTCTTTCTGGAGGTGACACTTTGGGAAAGTTAACTTTTTCTTTCTGTTTTGCATTTCTAGTGCATCTTAATTGTTAACAACAACAATCCCCCTCCAAAAATAACCACCACCACACAACGACTCTTGTGGACCTGTGCCAAGAACAGATTTCAGTAGATAGCAGTCCCCTACGTTTTGGGAAACCAGGGTTGGCAGAACCCTAGGGGATGAACACGTTCAGACACCAGAATTTTTCTTCTTTTATCATCCTTTATCCTCTATTTGGATTGTACAAATGAATGTCATGTGCTAAAGGTTGGGGAGCGTTATAATACCCGGGGAGCAATTGTGTTCCTCTGGGCTCTGATTGCTCCTCTTCACTTAGTGTATTCTTCTGGCCTAACACTTGTTGCAGTTTGATATAGGTTGTTGGTGAAGTGTCTCTCTTCCCTTACTAAGATTAAGTGCTTTGACAGCAGAAGCCTTGATTTATTAACCTTTTCATGCCCCGCACATACTGTACTACAATGCCTAAAACCAAATAAGTGGGCAATCAATGATTGATTGCTGGGTCTTTAACTGGCAAGACCATGCCTACCATTAAATAATTCAAGTCACCTGTCATCAAGAGGTCTTCCATCACTATTGTTCTTTATTCTCTTAAGAGTTTTATTTTTCTTTGTACCATGAATCGCTACCTGAAATTACTTTTTAAACTTTTGTCTATTATTTTTCTACCTGCACTAGAATATAAACTCCATGAATACAGCGATTTTTAAAAGACTTTATTCGAGAGCAGCTTATGTTCACAGGAAAATAAGAGAAACAAAAATTTCCCATGTACTACCCTCTAAGACAGGGATTTTTAAAATTCATTTTTGTAGCCCTAGCTTATGGCAAGTGACAGGCTGTCAGTGAGTTTTTATTATTGAAACAATAGGAATGTCAAATTTTAATCACCTTTAAAAGTTGCATTTTCAACATTTATGTCTACAAATTTGATTATTATTTATTTATGTAAACCCCAGCCCCCTACTAAATTGAGCCTTACTTAGGTAATCGCAGGCCTTTCTGCTCTTATTAATGTAATTTTGTTTTGAACATTGGGACCCAAGTGCCAACTTTGCTGTTAATACGTGGAACAACTACTATTGATAAACAATTTTTATTTATTTTTTTGCTATAGCAAGTTCTTCCAGGCTTTAATGTCCTATCAGGCACCAGTCTGTTCCCTGCTTTTTTTTTTCTTCTTTTTTTTAAATTAAATCTTTATTATTGAGATTATTACATTTGTTTCTCTTTTTTTCCCCTCCATAGCACCCCACCACCCAGCTCCCACCCCTCCCTCTGCCCTTAGCTTCCTCCCATTGATCTCATCCATAGGTGTATGATTTTTGTCCAGTCTCTCCCTGCACTCCCCTTATCCCTTTCCCCCTGAGAATTATCAGTCCACTCCTTTCTGTGCTCCTGATTCTATTATATTCACCAGTTTATTTTGTTGATCAAATTTTTAATTCACTTAATTTTTAGATTCACTTGTTGTTCAGATACATATTTGTTGTTTATAATTGTTTATCTTTTACCTTTTTCTTCTTCCTCTTCTAAAAGAGCACCTTTCAGCATTTCATGTAATACTGGTTTGGAGTTGATGAACTCCTTTAGCTTTTTCTTATCTGTGAAGCTCTTTATTTGCCCTTCAATTCTGAATGATACTTTTGCTGGATAGAGTATTCTTGGTTGTAGGTTCTTGCTATTCATCACGTTGAATAATTCTTGCCACTCCCATCTGGCCTGCATAGTTTCTGTTGAGAAATCAGCTAACAGACGTATGGGTGCTCCCTTGTACGTAATGAACTGTTTTTCTCTTGCTGCTTTTAATATTCTCTCTTATCTTTTGCTCTTGGTATTTTAATTATAATGTGTCTTGGTGTAGTCCTCTTTGGATTCCTTTTATATGGGGTTCTGTGTGCTTCCTGGACTTGTAAGTCTATTTCTTTCACCAGATGTGGGAAGTTTTCAGTCATTATTTCTTTGAATAGGTTTTCAGTATCTTGCTCTCTCTCTTCCTCTGGCACCCCCACAATTCTGATGTTGGTACGCTTGAAGCTGTCCCAGAGGCTCCTTACATTATCTTCACATATTTGGATTCTTTTCTCTTCTTGCTTTTCCAGTTGAGTGTTTTCTGATTCTTTATATTTCAAATTTTTGACTTGATTCTTGCCTTCCTTTAGTCTGCTGCTAGGTTCTGTATGATATTTTTTATTTCAGTCAGTGTATGTTTAATTTCTAGTTGGTCCTTTTCCATCTCTAGTTGGATCTTTTTCATCTCTAGTTGGTTCTTTTTCATCTTCTCTTGGCTCTCGCTAACTTTATCCAACTTTTCTAGGATATTCTTGAAAAACCTTACAAGCATGGTTTTGAACTGTATATCCAGTCATTTGTTTTCCTCCATTTCTTTTGTTTGTGATCCCTTCCCTTGTCTCGACATTTTCACTATGCTGGGAGAACTTCTGTGTTGTATTCAGCCTTATGATACCAGACTTGCAAAACTGCAAAAGCCTCTCTGTTGAGCTTGGGATGGGTGGAGTCTCAGGGCTTAAGGAACTGCCTTGCCTTCCAGTCAGCTCTGCCCTCCACGGCCCCTAAGTCTCACATGACTGGGTAATTGCGGGAGCGGTCCCTCTGTGCCCCCATGCGCAGTGCCTCTAGACTGCTGCTCCTCCAGCTCCCCTGCGCTCCGGAACCATATGAGTTTGGGTACCCAGAGTTTCGCCAGAAACTGGGGTTTAGTTGAGTTAGAAGTGACAGTTGGGAGGGTCTGTCTCCTCCCCACTCGTGAAAGCCAGCGGCATAATCAGCAGTCGGTCCTCTGCGCGCAGTGCCGTGCGCACAACCAGACTTCTGATCTTTTGCAACTCCCCTAAATTTCCGTGCACTTCTCCCTTTTCACAGTCCAAATTCCGCCTGTATGAGTTTCTGCTGGACCTGGGGTTTAGTGTCGTAGGATAAGGGGTTCAATGCCGTTGAGAGTCTCTGTCTCCCTCCTGCCAGAGAAAGCCAGCCAGGTTCTCCGGCACCCACTCTCTCCCTGCATGCATCTCTGTATTTCAGCTTTTTTGCAGCTCCTCTGGGTCTCTGTGAGCCCCTCTCTTTCCCTCTAGTTGTAGAATTTCCACTCAGCCAGCTTTCCTGTGGTTCTGGATGATGTCTGTTCTGTTTTTTAGTTATAGTTTTGAAATTGTTGTGCAAGGCAGGAGTGTAGGTGTTTACCTATGCCGCCATCTTCCTGTTCCCTCCAATTTTTGTTTTGAGCCGAGTCCAAGGACTGGGCATTTTGAGTCTACAGCTTAAGAGCTGTGCTTTCTAGCAGAGTGATTTCAGATGTTTCAGGTGGTGAGCATATAATGCATATACTGGTGATATTTCATAGAATTATACACTTGAAACCTATATACTTTTATTAACCAATGTGATCCCAATAAATTTAATTTTAAAAATGTTAGAACTAATAAATGAGTTCAGTAAACTTGCAGGATCTAAAATTAATATACAGAAGTCTGTTGCATTTATGTACACTAATAACAAATGATCATAAGGAAAAATCAAGAAAACAATCCCATTTATAGTAACATAAAAAAAAAGAATAAAATACCTAGGAATAAATTTAACTAAGGAGGTGAAAGATCTGTACTCTGGAAAGTATAAGATATTCAAGAAATGCCCTGACCGGTTTGCTTCAGTGGAAGGAGCATCGCTCTATGGACTGAAGGGTCCCAGGTTCAATTCTGGTCAAGGGCATGTACCTTGGTTGTGGGCACATCCCCAGGGGGGGACATGCAGGAGGTGGCTAATCGATGTTTCTCTCCTATCAGTGTTTCTAACTCTCTGTCCCTCTCCCTTTCTCTCTGTAAAAAAATCAATAAAATATATTTAAAAAAAGATATTGAAGAAATAAATTAAAGAAGACACAAATAAATGGAAGGATATACCTTACTTATGAATTTCAAAGATTATTAATATGCCCATATTACCTAAAACATTATATAGATTCAATATGATCTCAATCAAAATACCATTATTTTGGCATTCTTCTCAGAATTAAAACAAATAATCCTAAAATTTATATGGAACCACAAAAGACCCTGAATAGCCTCAGTAATCTTGCAGAAAAAAGAGAAAATGGGAGGTATCATGCTCCCTGATTTTAAACTATACTACAAACTATAATAAAGAAAACAATATATTACTGGCACAATAAATAGGCACATAGATCAATGAAACAGAAGTAAGAGCTCAGAGAGAAATCCTCAATTAATATACAACAAAAAAGGCAAATATATAAAGTAGAGAAATGGCCAAGACCGGTGTGGCTCAGTGGATAAAGCGTCGGTCTGCGGACTGAAAGGTCCCGGGTTCGATTCCGGTCGGGGGCATGTACCTTGCTTGCGGGCACATCTCCAGTGGGGGGTGTGCAGGAGGCAGCTGATCAATGTCTCTCTCTCATCGATGTTTCTGACTTTCTATCCCTCTCCCTTCCTCTCTGTAAAAAAATCAATAAAAAAATATATTAAAGTAGAGAAATGACCGTGTCTTTAATAAGTGGTGCTGGGAAAACTGGACAGATACACACACACACATACACACACAAAAAGAGAAAGAAAAAAAAGAAAAGAAAGAAAGTGGGTCATTTGATAATCAAAATAGATTAAAGGCTTAAATGTAAAACTTGAAACTATATAACTCCTGGAAGAAAACATAGGCAGTAAATTCTTTGGCATTGGTCTTAGCAATATCTTTTTGACATATCTCCTTCAGTAAAGGCAACAAAAAGCTACCCCCCATTTTTTTTTAATTAAAGGAGCTAAATCAAACTAAAAAGTTTCTGCACAGTGAAGGAAACAATTAACAAAATGAAAAGACAACCTTCTGAATGAGAGCAGATATTTGCAAATTGCGTATCTGATAATGGGGTAATATCCAAAATAGATTGTGGCTCAGTTGATGGCAGGTTCAATTCCATGTCAAGGCACATACCCCATTCATGGGTTATGGGCACATGTTAGGGCATATACCCAGGGCTCATGCAGGAGGCAACTAATCGATGCTTCTCTCTCACATCAATTTTCTTCTTTCCTCAAACAAACAAACAAAAATAATAATAATAAAAAACTCATATAATATAATAACAAACAAAAAAACCCGAACAACCTATTAAACAAATGGACAAAGGTTCTGAATTGCCATTTTCCCAAAGAAGACATCCAGATGGTTGACAGGTATATGAAAAATTCCTCAACATCACTAATCCTTAGAGAAATGCAAACCAAAACCACAATGAGATAAGATCTCATGCCTGTCAGAATGACAAACATAAAAAAGTCAACAAATAACAAGTGTTGGTGAAGACATGGAGGAAAGGAAACCCATGAGTACCATTATAGGAATTGTACATTGGTGCAGCCAATGGAAAACATTAAAAATAGAACTGCCATATGACCCAGCAATTCTACTTCTAAGTATTTAACCAAGGAAAACAAAAGTGCTAATTCAAATACATATATGTACCCCTATGTTCATTGTAGCATTATTTACAATTGCCAAAATATGGGAGCAACCTAGTTGTTCCCATCAGTAGATGAATGGATAAAAAAGACATAATATGTATGTATATACACATACACAGTAGAATATTACTCTGCAATAAAAAGAATAAAATCTTTCAATTTGCAACAACATGGATGGACCAAAATGGTATATAGTAAAATAAAGGAAGGGAGAGAAAGATAAATATTATATAATTTCACTTATTTGTGGAATCTAAAGAAACAAAACAAAACAGAAACAGACCTAAATATAGAGAACAAACTGATGATTGCCAGAGGGGAGGGAAGACTGGGTGAAAAGTAAATTAAAAAAAAAATTTTTTTAAGGAAGAAAGAAACTGCAGGAAGGTAGGTAATACAAAACCAGGAGCATGGCACTCTACAGTCATTTACATTCAAACAATCTTGTAATCCTCATAAGCTCTTATTAAATGTTAAGCCACTGGTATTCCAGTGTTCATAGCAGCATTACTAATAATAGCAACAAGAGGAAACCACCCAAATGTTCATAAATGGATGAATGAATAAACAGAATTTGGTATATCTATACAATAGAATATTATTTAGCACTAAAAAGGAATGGAATGATGATATATGCTAGACATTATGCCAAGTGAAAGAATTCAGTCACAAAAGGCCTCATGTTGTATAATTCTATTTAGATAAAATGTAATAGAATAGGCAAATCCATAGTGACAGAAACAGATGAGTGTTGCCAGAGTGTAGAAGAGGAAAAAATAGGGAAGATTCTTTTGGGGGTGTTGAAATGTTCTGGAATTAGACCATGGTGATGATTACACAACTTGGTTAAATACTAAAATCCACTTAATTGTACATTTAAGGGGTGAATTTTATGGCATGTGAATTTTAACTTAAATTTTTTAAATGATGTTGAGGAAAAAAAGGATTATTTATATCCTCCCCTTACTGATAAGAACTATCATATTTTTGCTTTTCCCTTCTCCACACACTTACCTTGATTTGTCATTCTGTTATACCAGGGCTGCAGCAGATTGTTGTGCAGGTTTGTAACTCTGCCCCAAAGGGACAGTCAAGTGGACAAAGATGGTCTTGAGTCCTAATCAGACACTCATTCTACCTGAATGAAGGGGTACATTTTCCTAATTCACACAAAAATGCCTTATGGATTATTAGTGGCCTTAATCATTTTAATGGGCTTTTAGCATAAGGAAGATTGACAAATATATGTATTTAGTCTACATCTTGGATTAAAAATAAAGCACTTCATTTTACTATAATAATATAATGGATTTACTATAATAGATTATTTTCCAGATCCTTTGGCCCTCTTTTAAAAGTTGAATTGAATATTATTTGACTAATCTTCAAAAGTACATTTCTAGTTTGACTGTGTTATACAGTTCTTTTAAATTTGCCTTTTTTGTTAAAAAGTATTCAGTGTAATGTTCAACTTTACATTATGATCTTCTAATTCAATTTTTATATTTCATATCACTAAAGTATTACCATTACCCAAAAGGATTTCCTGATACTTATTTGTTCTAACAATGCAGCTTTTCTGACAGCATTCTTGTATAGATTTCAAAAGAGCTTAAATAATAGTATTTTCTACACTAAATTTAGTCAACACACATTTACTGAATTACTATTATATTCAAAATAACACTCTATTCCAAACAGGAAAAACCCCCAAGTCCTGAAATTTTACATTCAAAGTGCATGTATGCTTGGCACATAGTAGGTTTTCAAATATTTGTAAATGAACCAATGTATTAAGAGCAATTAAAGACAATTTAAATTTATCTATGATACCTAAACATTAGACACTGGCAAATAACTATAATGTTTAATGTCTTTAATTATACCTGTAGGGAAAGAAGGAAAACCACCTGGTGTAAAAAATGTGATATAATTAGTGACTATCTATACTAATAAAAGAGTAATATGCTGCTGAGACCAGTTTGGCTCAGTGGATAGAGAGTCGGCCTGCGCACTGAAAGGTCCCAGGTTCGATTCCAGTTGGGGGCATGTACCTTGCTTGCGGGCACATCTCGAGTGTGGGGTGTGCAGGAGGCGGCTGATTGATGTCTCTCTCTCATCGATGTTTCTAACTCTTCTCTATCCTTCTCCCTTCCTCTCTGTAAGAAATCAATAAAATATATTTTTAAAAAAAGAGTAATATGCTAATTAGACCAGGACACCTTCCAGACGTCCTTCTGGACAAAGCCATATGGCTGGGCCGAGGCAGAGGCAGTTAGGGGCAGTTAGGCCAGGAGGGGAGGGCAGTTGGGGGTGATCAGGCCAGCGGGGAGGGACAATTGAGGGCAAGCAGACTGGCAGGTGGGGGGGGGGCAGTTAGGGACAAGCAGGCCAGCAGTGGGAGGCAGTTGGGGCCAATCTGGGGGGAAGTTAGGGGCAATCAGGCAGGCAGTCAGGTGAGCAATTAGGAGACAGCCGTCCTGGATTGTGAGAGGGATGTCCAACTGCCGATTTAGGCCTGATACCAAAACCAGTAGTCAGACATCCCCTCAGGAGTCCTAGATTGGAGAGGGTGCAGGCTGGGCTGAGGGACACCACCCCCTCATGCATGAATTTCATGCAACAGGTCACTAGTTTCTAAGATAAATCTTAGAATTCTGGCAAACTAACAATTGCATGTTTTAATGTTAAGTATTTGTGGTATTTTAATAATAATGCCAAATTCGCATTATCATTCCCAATCTTGATTCCTTCTCTCCTTCCCTGACTTGGGTGTACTTCCTATGTTCATTATAATTTGAAAATCATTGCTTTAATGAGAAGGTCATAAGTAGTAAATGGAAAAATTTTGTTAGACTCAAAATAAAAGTCCAGATTTTTAACTTTGTTCTCTATCATGTGAATTAGAGTCTAAGTCCCAATCAAGTCAGAGAATTGCCTTTTCAAGTATTTTAGGACCATCATTTAAAATGCTATCCTTACCAAAAGAATCTCTTCTATATTATGAAAAAAAGTTTAATTCCATTTATTCTCAGTAAGAAATGTGAGAAATGGAAATAGTAAACATATTCAGTATTTGAGGAAAACGGTTGGTATTCAGCAAACACCAAGTAATTTATTGACTTGGCAAGGATCCCTTGAACTCTAGCATATAGTTAACTCTTCCTTATCTGGGAACAGATTTAATATTTTGTAAATTGTTTGTAAGTCATTGAGCTAAATTCAAGGCTATTGATAGTATGCCTGAGATAGCAGTGGAATTAAGCTGAACACTGAGCTAGTGTAGGTTTATTTTCAAATTCTTATTAAGCACATCTTCTGTCACACGTGGTTGGCTGAAAGACAAAACCTGGCTTTTAGGGAGCTCACAGTCCTGCAGAGGAGACAAGTAAGTTTCTCCTTAAAAATATATATATTTTTTATTGATTTCAGAGAGTAAAGGAGTGGGAGAGGGAGATAGAAACATCAATGATGAGAGAGAATCATTGATTGGCTGTCCCTTGTACGCCCCCTACTGGAGATCGAGCCTGCAACTTGGACATATGCCCTGTCAGGGAATCAGACCAAGACTTCTTGATTCCTGGGTTGATGCTCAATTGCTGAGCCACACTTGGCTGGGCAGATAAGTTTCTTTTTTAAAAGCAGAATACAATGCTATGAAAGTGTTATCACATGCTGCCATGGGGGTACAAAGGATGGGGCAAATCTAATTCAGGTTGAGGAGGGGAGTGGTTCATGAGAGGGTTTTCCAAAGATATAGTACTAAGCTTAATCTTGAAGGAGGAATAGAATGTAGCCATATGAAAATATTTAGGAGGTAAGATCCAAAGCCTTTAAACAAAAAACCCTTTTGCATTAAAGGGCATGAATATAAAAGCTGATGTCAGGTTTCTGATGTGAGCAATTGATAGGCTCAGTTTGAGAAATGTTGAGTTTTAGGTGTTTGTGGAGGGTAACCAAGTGAAGATGTCCATGGTCATCTACTTCTGTACATAGGAGTCTTGGAAAGGGGTCTGTGATGGAAATACAACTTGGAATTGTCATTGTTTATCTAGCTACTGGACCCATTGGTGCAAATGAGACTGCCAGGGAGAGCAAGAGTGAGGCAGCTAAGGAGAAATCTATGAGGATGATGAGATTTTAAGGGATAGGTGAACTCTGAGAAGGAACAGCTAGAGAAGTGGAAAATGACAATGGCCTGGTATAATGAAGGTCAAAGGAAGAGAGCAGACAATTCTCTCAGATGACATAGAGAAATTAACTAAGATTGGCCTGGTACTAGTAAACTTTGGTGAAAACAGAGGTGGAGGTAGAAGACATGCCAGTCAAAACCATTTATTGAGCACCTACTACAAGCCAAGCATTGTGCTATTTAATCTTCACTACAGCCCTAGAGGTCAGGAAGAAATATTATTAATATTGTCACCCTCATTTTACAGGCGACTACACTGAGCCACAGAAAGACCAGTCATACAATTAGTTTGCAGCAGTTCCAAAATAATTCAGCTCTACCTAACTCCTGAGTCCAGTCTCTAGCCATTTCTGGTTACCAATCATGATGAGAAAGTGGAGATAATGAATGCCAATGGCTCTTAGACATGTTTGTCAGTGAAGGAAAGAGGATAGGTTATACACTGAGTCTAACCAAGGTGGGTTTTTTTACTTTTATTTCTTTTAAGATGAGGAGCTTGCACATGATTTTAAGTTAGGGAGAAAGAAACAATAAAAAGAGAGAGGCATCTCAAGAATGCAGGGATTGTCTATCACCATTTTCCCTCCTATACCCTCCCCCGTACCCCACTTCTGGCAATCACCATACTATTATCAATGTCCATGACTTGAGTGGTGAACTCTCAATACAGTATACAGATGATGTGCTGTAGAATTGTGCAACTAAAACCTGTATGATTTTGTTAACCAGTGTCAACAAATTCACTAAAAAAAGAAAAAAAATTGTCACATGCTTTCATTTTCAGGAAAGTGCACATTCTATATATTTTTTTGAAGTTAGTCTCTTTTTTCTTTTCTTTTTTCCCCCATTTACATTCATGCCTACACTCCCCTAAAGGAAGTTCTTTCTCTTGCTTCACTCAGTCCTGGAAAAAAAAGGAGTCAATACATTCCTAGTCATATTTCTATTTCTGTGGCTGGATGAGAATAGATCTGGAAAGAAGCTGTCAGTTTGAATAAGTGAAGCTTTAAGTATGTTTTATGAAAGAAATCACCTGCAAAAAATGACCATCCAGTTTTTTCTCACTTAAAAATCCATTAATATAGTTAATGATTAAATAGATTGACTTTCTTATTTAAGTACAATTTACAACTATATTTGCCATATCAAACTAGGCCATACATAGGTTAAAGGTGAATATTTTTAAATAAATCTTTATTGTTCAGATTATTACATTTGTTCCTCTTTTTTCCCCCCACAGCTCCCCTCCACCCAGCTCCCACCCCTCTCTCTGCTCTTACCTCCCCCTGAATTGTCCTCATCCATAGGTGTATGATTTTTGTCCAGTCTCTCCCTGCACCCCTCTCACCCCTTTCCCCCTGAGAATTGTCAGTCCACTCCCTTTCTATGTCCCCGATTCTAAGTGGTACCTCGAGATATGAGTGCCCTAACATATGAGAGTTTTGAGATACGAGCCATCGAGTGAGCGATTTTTGCTTTGAAATACGAGCAACAGTTGAAATACAAATAATCGCGAGGATCGGCTGGCTGTATACAACCCAACAGTTTACCTCGACTCGCACGTCTCATAGTTTCCCACCCCTCAAGGTTACGGAACGAATTAAACTCATATCTCGAGGTACCACTGTATATTCATCAGATTATTCTGTTCATAAGATTTTTTATTCACTTGATTTTTAGATTCTCTTGCTGATAGATATGTATTTGTTGTTCATTAATTTTTATCTTTACTTTTTTCTTTCTTCTTCCTCTTCTTACAGAGTACCTTTCAGCATTTCATGTAATACTGGTTTGGTGGTGATGAACTTCTTTCACTTTTTCTTATATGTCAAGCTCTTTATCTGACCTTCAATTCTGAATGATAGCTTTGCTGGGTAGAGTAATCTTGGTTGTAGGTTCTTGCTATTGATCACTTTGAATATTTCTTGCCACTCCTGTCTGGCCTGCATAGTTTCTGTTGAGAAATCAGCTGACAATCAAATGGGTGCTCCCTTGTAAGTAATTAACTGTTTTTCTCTTGCTGCATTCAATATTCTCTCTTTGTCTTTTGCTCTTGGTATTTTAATTATGATGTGTCTTGGTATGGTCCTCTTTGGGGTTCTGTGTGCTTTCTGGACTTGTAAGTCTATTTCTTTCACCAGGTGGGGGGAGTTTTCAGTCATTATTTCTTCAAATAGGTTTTCAGTATCTTGCTCTCTCTTCTTCTGGCACCACCATAATTCTGATGTTGGTACGCCTGAAATTGTCCGAGAGGCTCCTTACACTATCTTCACATTTTTGGATTCTTTTTTCTTTTTGCCTTTCCAGTTGAGTGTTTTCTGCTTTTTTGTATTTCAAATCTTTGACTTGATTCTTATGTCTCTCTAGTCTGCTGTTAGGTCTCTGTATAATATTTTTTATTTCAGTCAGTGTATGTTTAATTTCTAGTTGGTCCTTTTTCATATCCTTGAGGGTATCACTAAATTTATCAGCCGTTTCTAGTAAATTCTTGAAAAACCTTATAATCATGGTTTTGAACTCTATATTCAGTTGTTTGTTTTCTTCCATTTCTTTTCTGTGTGATCTGTTCCTTTGTCTCTGCATTTGCACTACACTGGAAGAGCTTCTGTGCTGGAGTCAGCCTTATGATACAAGACTTGCAAAACTGCAAAAGCCTCTGTTGAGCTCGATGGGGTGGAGTCTCAGGGCTGAGCAGACAGTCTTCGCTTCCTGTGAGCCCTGCCCTACGGAGCCCCTGGGTCTCCAGTGTCTCTTGGTAATCGCTGCAGCCCTCTCTGTGCCACACACATATGCCTCTAGACCTCTGCCTTTCCAGTTCCCTTGCACTCTGGGACCTGTATGAGTCTGGGTCTCCAGGGTCTTGCCTGAAATTGGGGTTCAGTGCAGTCAGAAGTGGAGTTTAGCATAGTTGGGTGGCACCCACTAGAGAAAGCCAGCGGCACAATCAGCAGTCTATCCTCTCTGCATGCAGTGGTGTGCACGCCCCCAAACCTCTGCTCTTTTGCGGCTCCCCTAAATTTCCGTGCACTCCTCCCTTTTCACCATAGTCCAGACTCCCCCCATATGAATCTCGCCCAGAACTGGGATTCAGTGCAGTAGGATAAGGGGTTCAGTTTAGTCAGTCTCCGTCTCCCTCCCACCTACGGAAGCCAGCCAGGCAATATGTCACCTGCTCTCTCCACGCCCCCATCTCAGTACCTCAGCTTTTTCCAGCTCTTCTGAGTCTTTGTGAGTTCCTCTCTTTCCTTCTAGTTGTAGAATTTCCACTCAGCCAGCTTTCCTGTGGTTCTGGATGATGTCCGTTCTGTCTTTTAGTTGTAGTTTTGAAATTGTTGTGTGAGGGAGCAGTTTAGGTGTTCACCTATGCCACCATCTTGGTTTCCCCCTCTCAAGGTGAATAGTAACAGTCGGGGATAGACTCCTTTAACACTTTTCCTTCCTATGTTCACATTATAAAGTTGAAGATCTTCTTTACTGTCATAAGTTGCTGTATTCCAGTGAGCACCCAGAGTTCTTTCACAACAAAAAACATGGTTTCCATTGCAGACCTCTTTTTCCCCTCTTTATTAATTAAAGTATTACATATATGTTCTTATCCCCACCATTGGCTCTCTGCTTTTTTGTATTTCAAATCTTTCACTTGATTCTTATGTCTCTCCTGCTCTTGCCCTCACTCCCTGGTGTCTGTGTCCATTGGTTAGCCTTATATGGATGCATACAAGTCCTTTGGTTGATCTCTCCCCCTTATCCCCACCCTCCCCTTCCTTCCCTCTGAGTTTGAGATTCTGATTGATGCCTCTCTGTCTCTGGATCTGTTTTTGTTCATCAGCTTATGTTGTTCATTATATTCCATAAGTGAGTGAGATCATGTGATATTTATCTTTCTCCAACTGGCTTATTTCGCTTAGCATAATGCTCTCCAGTTCCATCCATGCTGTTGCAAATGATAGGAGTTTCTTCCTTTTTACAGCAGCATGGTATTCCATTGTGTAGATGTACCACAGTTTTTTAAATTCACTCATCTACTGATGGGCACTTAGGCTGTTTTCAAATCTTAGCTATTGTACTAGTAAATTGTGCTGCTATGAACATAGGGGTGCATATATCCTTTCTGATTGGTGTTTCTAGTTTCTTGGGATATATTCCTAGATGTGGGGTCACTGGGTCAAATGGGAGTTCCATTTGTAGTTTTTTTGAGGAAAACTCCATTCTGTTCTCCACAGTGGCTGCACCATTCTGCATTCCCACCAGCAGTGTAAGAGGGTTCTTTTTTTTCCTGCATCCTTGCCAGCTCTTAACTGATCCTGCAGTGGTACTAGAAATGATTACTTTCCGTTATCCCAGATCTTATTTTCAAAGGAAAGAAATGTATGCCAAGCATGGTTAAAATTTATTAAACTGAGCTTCTAGTCATTATACTATAAAGGGGAATATTATCCAATGTCTTTTGTATTAAAGGACTTACAATGAAATCCATAACCAGAGCTCTTTGTAGATTTCTCTCCATAAGGTAATAGTTTTGCTGCTCTGGTAGAATAGTGGCTTCTAAATTGTAGTCTACATCATAATTTTATATATTCAAGACAGTCATATTTTGAACCTACTATGCCAAGGCAGTAATGCCAGTGCTATGGGGGAAATGCAAGGTACAGTGCATATATCTTCTCTAGGAGTTTTCAATTTTCTTAAAAGTTAGATGGTTACAGAAATGACTAAAATTCAGAGCAGTAAAAAGGGCTGATATAAATGATCATATGATGTTAGGGCACCTTAATTTCTTTCATTTAAAAATGATTCCATACTAAAAAAATAAAATAAAAATAATAAAAATAATTGCACCAGTAATGTATGACTTTTCTTTGTTGAAAGGAATACAGAAATATCTAGAATAAATTGCAGAAGTTCCCCCTTACTATCGCCACATTTCTACTTCCCTTCCCAGATTGAGGTATTTCTTGTTAGTATATTTTCTGTGTATTTTCATACATATAGAAGTACATATGTACTTCAGCCTACAGATTTTTATAGTTGTTTAGCATAAATTATTTGAAATACATGATTCTGTGATTTTTTCACTTAAGTTCTTTTCATGTCAGAACATATAGATCTATCCTTTTAAAAGTCAGTATAGTATTACTATAGAATAACATTTTAACTATATTCTGCAAAAAAGAGTGAAACAAAACGACTAGGTTTTGAAACTATTAGTTGGCAAAATACTCATGATTGTATTAAATTACTCCCATGCTTAATTACTTGTTGGTGAAGACTAAGTCTCATAGAAATTTTCTCTTACCTTTTGATCTTTTAATAACAGATTTTATGTATTATTTTGATCTATGAAAAGCCTTAATAAATGTTTTGCTTAAAACCAAGTGTTCTTAAAAGGAATACTTAAGTACAAAATACTGGAATACAACCTAACAAGCATATATTATTGAATGTTAGGACCCCACAAGGAAGAATGTTTCTTAGAACAAAAGAAAAAAAAAACAACCTTAAATATCTAAAGATAATGGGAATTTTTAGAGTTCTCTTTTAAAATTTCAGTTCTTTTCTCATCATTGTTAAACTGATAACTAAAAATATTTAAAAACATAAAATACTATCTATATCTTGTTTAAATACATTTGTATGTACAGAGGTTCAGAAAAAAATAAGTGTATGTTTTAATAGTGATTATCTCACAATGGTGAAATGTACTCAAAGTAATTCTTATTCTTTATTTTCTTGTGAATGTTCCAATTTAAAAAATAATGTGTGTATGTATGTATGTGTATATATATATGTGTATATATATGTATATATATTTATATATATATATATATATATATATATATATATATATATATATATTAGTTGTCCTACAAAAAAATGAAGCAATAAAATACATTAATAAATGAACTGAATGACTGTGTCTCTAGATTTAAGAATAGGAACTGTACCTTCTTTATCTTTATATTTTCCCCCATTACTTTTATTCAAGTAGCTGTCAATACACATTATTAAAATTTATTAAAACAAAAATAGCAATGGACT
>PVJN01037081.1:0-20397 GCA_004026805.1 Lasiurus borealis | reverse complement strand
GAAGCAACCTGCCGCTTCCGCTGACCCCGCCTCCCCCATCCACTCGCCGGCGCCCCCTTTCCCCCCCCCGGAGTGTCCTCCAGCGGAGCCATTACCGCTCCCGCCGCCCCGCGGAATCCCTGAGCGAGAAAGCGAGAGCGGCTCCGGGCCCGGCCGGCCAGGAAACCGGCGGCGTGCGCGATGGAGCGGACCCACCACTCCTCCCCTTCAGCCTTCCCCAAGCGACTGGGGCTGCGCGGAGACTTCACTTCCCAGGTTCCCTTGCGCCCGAGTCCCCAGAGCGGAGCTGGACGCCGCGGCGCCGTGCATGCTGGTCCTTGTAGTCCAGCAGGGGTGGGCGCGCTTCGGTCCTCCTGGCGCACTTGAGCTTCTAGACAGACCTCGGACTCCTTTGCGCTGCGCCTCCGGCGGACTTGGCCTCCAGCGCCCCGCGCCCGGGACTGCGCTTCTCCTCGCGTTGCGGGTCTGATGGAGCCTCCGCACCTTCTTTAGGTTCTGCTATAGGAAGGCGGTGAAAACCGCAAGAACTGACCGCTCTTAGTGCTTTAAGTGCTGGGAATTTTGGGGGGTCACTGTCATCTGCAGGGGAAAAGCAGGCTGGTCCTTGGGCCGCCTCCCAAATACATGCGAAATAGCCAGAGAGACCCCGCCCCAACCCGAGTTTCCAGGGCGAGGAGATTTAGGAAACTGTGACTGTGGGTCAGGCTGAAGGGAAAGATGCGGGGCTTCTCACCGAACATTGTTTACGGAGGCCTGGGGTGCGACTGGATGAAGAACCCCCCAAAGAGGAAACATTGTCTCCTCTGCAAAATGTAAGCCCCCGGAGGACAGCGACCCTTTGAGACTTCTGTCCTGCGACACCTTTCACTTGCCTGACCTAGTGCAGCGCGTGGCGTGGTGTTCAGCGCTTTACAGATGTTATTATGGAAGGAAGTCTACGCTGTGCTAGAGAGAATATTTTTCCTTCTTCAGAATGAGCTTCTCATTTAAAATAAACTTCAGCGACACTTTTGACTTGTGCATCACAGCCATGGTGCACGTGTTTCTGTATATGGGTAGGGGGCCGAACCCAAAACTTAGGAAGAAGTTCCACGTATTACTGAAAATTTACGCACAAGTATGTGGGAAATATGTTTTAATTCTTCCTGGAAACTCCTGTGAATTCAGAGTTCAGTACTACCCTCCCTGTTTTATAGTTTGTCCTTATCCATCTTTCCTTGCTTTTTTTTTTTTCTACAAGGAAGTATTTCATTGCTCATCACTATCTCTCAACACTGAAGACACGGTTTTACGTTTTCACAGATGAAGAAAATGAAGTTTGAAACCTCAAAATCATCTTTCTAGAATGGTCACAGTTGGAGAAGTAAATAAAATCTCTGGTGAAGGTGCTTTAGGAATTATCAGTGGATACTCAGGTCCTACACTGTCAATATAACCAATTAATAGGGTGAGCATTTTTAAAAATAATATTATACATCTTTGAACTTGGCATCTGACTTTTTAAAAAATACCATTTACCATCTATTTCCTCTTACATTCAGGCAGATGATAATAGGACCCGATCTAGCACTACTCTTTCTGTGTCCACTTGACATCACTCTCCCAGCCTATCTCATTATCATTTTCAGCCTTTGGATAAAACGACAATGTATTATATGCTTACATGGGTGGCTTTTTCCATTTAATCCAAATGCATAGTTCAGTACCAAAGTAAAATAAAAATGTTGTCTATAGCACTTATACCACCACAGTTTAGAGAGAGTACAGATCATCTAGGTCAGTGGTCGGCAAACTCATTAGTCAACAGAGCCAAATATCCACAGGACAACGATTGAAATTTCTTTTGAGAGCCAAATTTTTTAACTTAAACTTCTTCTAAGGCCACTTCTTCAAAACAGACTCGCCTAGGCCGTGGTATTTTGTGGAAGAGCCACACCGAAGGGGCCAAAAAGCTGCATGTGGCTCGGGAGCCGCAGTTTGCTGACCACAGATCTAGGTCAATGCCCTAGTGTTGCAGATGGAGAAATTGAGGCCCAGACAGCATAAGCAATTTATGTAGACTATCCAGGTTATAAGCAGCAGTACCCAAACTAAAGATCGGATTTCCTGATTCCTAATCTTCACTTTTTTTGCTATAATGAAGCCATCCTTACTAAACACTGACGTACATTATTAATTCATTTAATCTTTTCCATAACTATATACAATAAGTGCTACTGTTGGTATCCCCATATCACAGGGACGGAATTAACAAATTGGCCCGGAGAAGTTAACTTGCCCGCCATCTCCCAGCTAATTTGTGGTAGAGCTGTGTTTTAAATTTCCGTCTTTCCAAATTTAGCCACTTGTTTACCTTGGAAAGCAGATTTCAAAGTGACAAAGCTGCCTTGAAAGGAATCAGAAATGGAGGAACTTGGACTTTACCGGACTTTCATGAGGGACAGTGATATTTGAGAAAAGACAATGACACAAACACAGAAGCACGGTCCCGCGGGATTCAATCTGTCACCAGCCAAACGGGGGTTTTAGCTGCTCCCCATCTGACACTTCCAGGGCATTCTACTCTCATAGAGGTTGTTCAATAATTCCCCACTATCCTAGGATACTTACTCCTTTCTGTGCTCTTAAAACATTTTATTTATATATTCCCCCTGCTCTTACAGTCTTCTATGTGTCATAATGGCTGTGTTGGTGAATGTACTGTATTGTTTCACTCTCCCACCTTGAAGATTGTGGAGTCAAGGCCTAAGTATTCATCATTTCTGTGTGCCTGCATTCTACAGTTATTTGGTAGCAAAGACACTTTTGTTAGATTAAAATGAAAGGGATTTTAAAAATAAAATATGAAGGTATATAGGTCTCTCACCCACATACCCACCATCATTCTATTCATAAATCTAAATTTATTTTTTATTCCTGATGTTAAGACAATGACAAAAATAGATGGCACGTTTATAATTTACAGGAATTATGTTCCAAACCAGAAATGAACATCATTTGGCCTTTCTGTTTGTTGAAACTCCTAATATAAAACAAACCACAATGTCTTTATAAATAAAGCATATCATTTTACTTACTAAAACATTTTAAGGAAAGAAATATAAAACAATTCATGAATTTTAAAATGGTTTTCCATGCTACTTGTAATATTTGGGTTTGGTCTTCAGTTAAAACATATAGAAAATGTTTATTTTGATATGAAAATAGTACAAAATACCAATATTTGATAAAGAAACCCAATAATAAAGCTCTGAAGTGAAATCCAGTGAATTGAATACCTTCCTTTTAAATTATTTTCATAAAAAAGGTTTATTAAAACAATGAAATATGATAAGGATCTATATTAATACAACCTCGAGAATAGAGGTGAAATAAAGATAGAAAAGAATGAAACAATTCAATTATACTATGATTTAGCCTTATAAAATAGAAGAAATAGAAATGAACTACTAATATGATGTTGGTATAGTGTTAGTACCTTTAAACTTAGTGGTTAATATGTGAAGGTCATGTAATATTTGAAGATTTAAATTACAAAAATAATCTTATACTAATAATAAGATTTAAATTATAATTAATAATCACTTATGCAACAGTGAAAAGTAAAGTTTAATATTATCCTATTATAGGCTTTCAAATTTAATAAACAAAATCACCTGGTATATTCTTATAAACTAAAGCCATTAATCTCTAAACTGAACACTTGAAAGAAAAAGATATTTAAATGTAAAACTCAGCAACTATTTTGAATATCATTGGTCTCCAATCCCGTGTCTCCATTGTTCACAGAAATTGGAATTTCAAGACAACTGTTAGAGGTGAGAGCACGCCTGAAAGCCTAGGACTGGGTTGGAAGATTGGGTAAGAAGCTGTGAGAACATCCACCTTCTCCTCTAGACCCCCTCTCCGTACATGCAGCCAGGCTTTCCTATCCCACTTTTTTTATTGTTTAAAGTATTACACATGTCTCCTTGTTCACCGACAGACCCCCTCCCCCACCAGGACCAGCCCCCACTGCCCCAGTGTCCGTGTCCATTGCTTATGCTAATATGCATGCATACAGTCCTTTGGTTGGCCTCTTACCCTCCCCCACCTCCCCTGCCTTCTCTCTGAGGTTGGACTGTCTGTTCAGGGTTTCTTAGTCTCTGGATCTATTTTTGTTCATCAGTTTATGTTTACCCCAACTTTTTCTACACATCAGCAGAAGTTTATTTTCTGGAGAAATTGGGCTGGAGATATTGTAGATTTCAGCATACTAAACACAGTAGAGCGAGGGGCCAAACTTGTAGACTGAGTTTGCTAAATCTGTGCTACTTTGCTCATAGGACCCCTATAACTAGATTTATACCTTTTAGCAGGAAATTGGAGATCCTTCTCAAGGGGATCTTTCATCACTTTCCAAGGCCATTATTTTGGCATGGGGAAGATGGATGCAGTGGATACCATTTTGGAAGGCATGCCGATGGATGCATCTATCCCAGCCTGGGCCAAATGTAGGGCTTCATTTCTCTTGTTAGAGTAGCTAGTCCAAAAGTCAACTGCTCAAACCAAACGGGGGCTTTCAGATACCATCTTGACATTTCTAAAAAATTAAGGCAGGAGAGATATTTTAAGTCTTAGAACTGGAAGAATAAGTCTGGGTCTGCTGGAAGTCATGTTCCCTACCATTTGGAGAAAATCTATGTGGTAGCAGAGAATAAAGCCCAGAGAGAACAGCAGTGATGAGACTTAAAGTCAGCAATGTTCTCGAGGCGTCAGCTCCCTGGTTCCAGTCTCTGAGCTCCCCAGAGCTACTTTAGTCCTTATTTATTATTTATTTATTTCTGTGACTACAATAGTTACCTTCCAGGAAATCCTTAAATCTTTTAAAAAACATTTTGCAACATTTATTGAATATCTAGAAGATCTGAAGTCTGAAAGGGATTATTCTGTCTGAGGGAGATTCTCCTTTGCTGACTTTGCAGAAATACGGGCAGCCTCTGGCAGCTAAGAGCAGCCCCCTCAGCGGACAGTAAATGTGGACGTCAGTTCTACAACCAAAAGGACTAAATTCTGCCAACAACCGGAATGAGCTTGGAAGCAGATTCTTCTCCAGAACCATCTGAAAGAAAGGCTGCACAGCTAATACCTGGATTTCAGCTCTTCCAGATCCTGATCAAAGAACTCAGTCACATCAGATCTCCCCTGTGGGACTGGGTAATTGCTGCAGCCTCCTTGTGCGCACATGTGTGCATGCACGCCTCCAGAGTTCTGCCTTTCTCGGCTCCCCTGAGTTTCCCTGCACTTCTCCCTTTTTTTTTTTTTTTTTACAATCCAGCCTCCCCCTGGTATGAGTCTCGCCCGGAACTGGGGTTCAATGCACTCGGGAATTTCTGTCTCCCTCCCGCTAGAGCAGTGGTTCTCAACCTGTGGGTCACAACCCCTTTAGGGGTGGAATGACCCTTTCACAGGGGTCGCCTAAGCCCATCGGAAAATGCAGATATTTACATCATGATGCATAATAGTAGCAAAATTTCATGGTTGGGGGTCACCACCACATGAGGAACTGTATGCAAGGGTCTCGGCCTTAGGAAGGTTGAGAACCACTGCGCTAGAGGAAGCCGCCCATCCTCTCCACACACGTGTCTCTGTACCTCAGCTTTTTGTAGCTCCTCTAAATCTCTGTGAGCCCCTCTCTTTCCTTCTAGTTGTAGAATTTCCACTCAGCCAGTTTTCCTGTGGTTCTGGATGAAGACCGTTTTGTCCTTTAGCTGTAGTTTTCAAATTGTTGTGTGAGGCAGCAGTTTACATGTTCACCTATGCCGCCATCCTGTTTTTTTTCTTTTTTTTCTTTTTTTTTTTTTTTTTAGCATTAAGTGAATTTAAATGTCACCTGTCTGACCCTGGGCGTGCCCTCTTAAAAACTCTCCTCCACTGTCTCTAAGACAAAGGAAACCATCCGAAATCTGGAGCGGAAGCTTTTGCCATCTTCCCTCTAATGGGTCCTTACCAGGTGCCAGGCATTCATTGAATCCTCACACCCATTTTAAAGGAGCATCTGAGACCCAGGTGAAATGCGTTCCCAAGGTCACAGCTAGAAAAAAGCAGAGCTGGGATTAGAGCCCAGCTCACCTCGCCCCGAAGTCCTCAACCACAGGCAGTGGGTCATCTGCAGCCCTGGCCCTCCCTCTCCCCCACCATCCAGAGAGTTCTCTCTCAGCTTCAGGCTCAAACAGCTGTGGGTACCAGCTGCCCTTATGCTCTGCACATGCCACACTCCCTATTGGCCAGCAGATGGCGCCAGAGCCACATTGGGATTAGCAGAGCCTTCGGCATTGCCAGGTGGAGGCGCTTTCCTACTGAAGCCTCCTCCCTAACATCCTGGTTCTTGAAGCCCCACTGAGTGCAGCATCTGTGCGCACACATTCACCTTTGGTCCCACTGAGTGCAGCATCTGTGCGCGCACATTCACCGTTGGTCCCACTGAGTGCAGCATCTGTGCGCGCACATTCACCGTTGGTCCCACTGAGGGCAGCATCTGTGCCAGCATCTGTGTGCATACCTTCACCATTGGTTCCTGAGCTGTGCAGCTTGAGTGCCCATCACACTGAATTAAAAAATATAAAATTACATCATGACATTTCAGGATCCCAGGGTTAAAGATCCTAACGGTTTCCCCAGGAGGAAAGCAAGGTTTACAGAAAAGGGTATTCTCAGAATGGCATTTACACTTTTTGGTAGCAACACTGGATGTTGGAAGACTATGAAAGCAAGGCGTTCACATTTAAAAATTCTCATCTAGAATTCTATATCCAGCCAATCCAACCAAGTATGGGGCTAAACTAAAGGTCAGACTGGCATCATCTCAAAACTTTACCTTAGCAGAACCGGTTTGGCTCAGTGGATAGAGCGTCGGCCTGCAGACTGAAAGGTCCCAGGTTTGATTCCGGGCAAGTGCATGTACTTTGGTTGCTGGCACATCTCCAGTAGGGGGTGTGCAGGAAGGAGCTGATCGATGTCTCTTTCTCTCATCGCTGTTTCTAACTTTCTATTCCTCTCCCTTCCTCTCTGTAAAAATTCAATAAAATACATTAACAAACATTTTTAAAAAAAAACTTTACCTTAGCATGTTTCCTTTCTTTTCTCTTTTTAAAAAATATATTTTATTGATTTTTTTATAGAGAGGAAGGGAGAGGGATAGAGACTTAGAAACATCAATGAGAGAGAAACATCGATCAGCCGCCTCCTGCACGCCCCCCACTGGAGATGTGCCCACAACCAAGATACATGCCCTTGACTGGAATAGAACCTGGGACCTTTCAGTCACAGGCCGGCGCTCTACCCACTGAGCCAAACCAGTTTCGGCTGTACCCTTTCTAGGAGGCCACTGGAGAATGTGCTTCACCAAAACAAAGGAGGAATCTAAGTAAGAAGGCGTGGGATCCTGAAATCATAAGATCTCACAAAGGAACACAATGAAGGAAAAGTCCCAGGATGACTACTGTGTCAAGTAAGTAGGATAGGGGGTTCAGGAAGTAGGTCTCCAGAAAACTTGGGACAAAGTGAGTATATGGAAAATCTAGAAAAGAATGAGACAGATACTGGGAAATTAAGGAAAAAGAAGATAATTACATAGAAAACTAGTAAAAAAATGAGGCAATTAGAAGTACACTAAGCACACCTTTTTGGATGGGTGTCACTGTGTCACAAAAGTAAATCTGAAATTTTTATTTTTTAAATGTAATTATTATGGTTTTAGTAGTAAGATTTAGTAGACACTTTAAAACACAGATGTCGTGTTGTGAGCAAATCGATCCTTCAGGCATCATACACCACAATTGCAATAGGTGCTCACCTCCCAGTAAGCTGTGCGCTGCAGAATTTTTTTTCAGAAAATAAATATTATTTAATAGTTTACTTGTAAAAGAAACTGTCCCTTGCTTAGGCAAGTCTCAAAAATTTTTATTTATAAAAGTGATCCATAATCTATAGCAGTCATCTCAACAAGTTTTTCATGTTGGTTTTAACTTTGTGGGCTCAAAAGCATAATGAATGAATCTGTCTTTAAAAATAACATTTTGACATTTCATAGTTTTTTATCTTCCATACTGTTTTTGCCATCAAAATATAGTTAAATCCAGTGACAGATTCATAATATATTCCTACGTAGCACTTCAGATATTTTTCTTGTGAGCTTTATGTTTGAAGTTTTTTCTATACTTTGGTTATATTATTACTAGAGGCCTGGTGCATGAAATTCGTGCACTCGGGGAGAGGGCACAAGCCAGGCTGGGGAGGGATGCGGGAGGTTGGCCAGCCAGGGAGGGACCGCAAGTGGGCTCCAGGGCATGTCCAGCCTGTCTCACTCCATCCCAATCAGCTGGACCCTAGCAGCAACCTAACCTACTGGTTGAAGCGTCTGCCCCTGGTGGTCAGTGCACATCATAACGAGTGGCTGAGCAGTCTTAGCATATCATTAGCATATTATGCCTTGATTGGTTGAATGGACAATCAGACAACTGGACACTTAACATATTGGGCTTTTATTATATCCTAGAGGCCCATTGCAGGAAGATTCCTGCAAGAATAGGGCTTCTTGCGGTGGTCTCTGCTGCCCCGCCTGCTTCTCTCCTACCTCTGCTGCTCCTTCTATTTCCCTCCCTTCTCTGCAGCCCCACCTGCTTCCCTCCCTTCGCCCCCTCTCTGCTTGCTTGCTTCTCCCACAGCTTCCCTTCCTTATGCAGCGCTTGGCTTCCTTCCATGCTGTCTTCAGTCTTCACTTTGCACCAGGATATGCAAATTAACCGCCATCTTTGTTTGGATAACTTGCATACTCGTTCCTGATTGGCTTGTGGGTGTAGCAGAGGTACGGTCAATTTGCATGTTTCTCTTTTATTAGATAGGACTTGAGGCCCAATGCATGAAAATTTGTGCAAGGGTAGGCCTTCCTTTTCCCTGCTGCCGAGGCCTGGGCTGCAGGCAGTGGCTTTCCTTTGGCACCTGGGATCTGGTCTTCTCTCCTCCAGCCACCAGCAGGCACCCAGGACCCTGACAGGCTATGCACAGTCATCTGGGACTGGGGCTGGGTTCCCTCTGGCCCCGGCTTCATCAGGAAGGACATCCAGAATGATGTCCAGAAGACATCTGGTCTAATTAGCATATTACCCTTTTATTATTACAGAGGCTTATGTATTCTTGGAATAAATTTTGATTTAATGGCACATGATTGTGTGGTGATGTGTTTTTTTCTTTGTCATTAAATCCATTAAGGAGTCCTACATGGGATAGAGCTCAGTGGGTAGAGCTTCAGCCCGCGGACTGAAGAGTCCCGGGTTTGATTTCGGTCAAGGACATGCACCTCGGTTGCAGGTTCCCCGATCCTGGTTGGGGTGGATGCAGCAAGCAACTCATCTTTCTTCCATCGATGTTTCTCTCTTCTCTCGCTCTCCCTTCTACTCTTTCTAAAATATCCTGGGGTGAGGATTAACAACAACAAAAATCTGTTAAGGAAACGATGCCAGACCAATCTGTCCATCTGCCCTTTCTTTAAAGTAAGGAATAATAAACCTACAGTGAAGTACATAAAGCGTGCTAAGCCTAAGTGTACGTGATGGTTTTTCACATATGGATACACTCACATCAGGATGTATCCGCTGAAATCAAAGAACAAAAAGTTTCTTTTTCACTAGCGCCTTTCCCAGGCTGTACCTCCCCCAGAAATAGCCACCCTCCTCTTAAATAGCAATCAGTCGTGCGTGTCCTCAACTTCATATGAATGAGATCATGTACTGATTTATGCTGAGCTTTTCATCAGTGGAACATATGTGATTCATCCAGGTGTTTGCATGTATCAGCGATCCATATTTTCATTGCTGTTGACTACTCCATTGTGTGACCATGCCCTAATTCATTTATTCACCTGTTGATAGCATTCGAGTTCTTTCCAATTTTTGGCTGTTACACATAAAGCTGCAATAAGTATTCTTACACCTGTGTTTTTGGTGGGCATGTGTACTCATTCCCCATTGGGTATGATACCTAAGAGTCAAATTGCCGTGCAATAACGTCGTGCCATAACGTAGATTATAAAGCAAAACTACATAGAGGGGCCAAAACCGGCTTGGCTCAGTGGATAGAGCGTTGGCCTGTGGACTGAAAGGTCCCAGGTTCGATTCCGGTCAAGGGCATGTATCCTGGTTGTGGGCACATCCCCAGTAGGGGGCGTGCATAAGGCGGCTGATCCATGTCTCTCTCTCGTTGATGTTTCTAACTTTCTATTCCTCTCTGTAAAAAATCAATAAAATATATATATTTAAAAAAAAAAAACTACATAGAGGGGCATGACGAGGCTTGGTTGCACTATTAAAGCCATTCTCAAGGTGGGATCTGATACCATTCACAACAGCATCACTGAAGTGATTATTTAAAATGCCTTACCCAGCTGAGACCGGTTTGGCTCAGTGGAAAGAGCGTCGGCTTGCAGACTGAAAGGTCCCAGGTTTGATTCAGGTTGGGGGCATGTACCTTGCTTGTGGGCACATCTGCACTGTGGGACGTGCAGGAGGCGGCTGATAGATGTCTCTCTCATCGATGTTTCTGACTTTCTATCTCTCTCCCTTCCTCTCTGTAAGAAATCAATAAAATATTAAAAAAACTAAAAAAAAGCAACAACAACACACACATACACACACACACACACACACACACACACACACACAGTCAATGCTAGAGTTCTTAAACTGGCATTATAGAGCTCATGGTGATTACATGAATGTTTACTGTAACCTGGCTATAATTTTTCCAAAAAACATCGTATTCCAGAATGTCATGTTCCACGGTATCCTGTGGACAGACTATAACCTCGCACCCATGCTGGTATGTTTCATGTTCATTTCCCTCCTGTGGAGAGGAGACAGAGGCCTGATAGACCAGCACCAGGTCATGTGTGTTAGGGTTACAGGAAAAGCAGCCTGTCGGTTTCAACTGTGCATTTATTTCTTGAATTGTTCACTAAAAAGAGATGTTTAACAGAAAACCATATTTTTCAGAAACAAAATTACATGGATGTTTCACAGAAATGCAAAGCCACGGGACTGTGGTTTCCGAGATCTCTGAAGCGTGCTTGCTTCCTCGGGATTATTAAAACTCTTGCTAGAAGGTAGTTTGGAAAGGAACTATACTAACCAGGCTAATTGCTTATGATGATGACGACGCTGTTATTCACACCTTCGGAGAATCTGGATGGGGTGTTGTCGCTTCCCTAAAAGCCCAGGGTTTGCAACCAGAGAAAGAGACGAGCCACAGAGACATTTGTCCCCTCCCCTCTCACTCATCAAACAAATTCCTAATCCAGGATCAGGATCTGGAGTCACTGCACTCTCGCTGGGCTGGATTCACTTAGGCCTTCAGCTCCTCTATTGCGCTATCCCTCCCTTCCTCTTCACCTCCCTGCTCCCCATCCTCCTCTCTCCCTCTCCATCTGCTCTCCCTGCGCTCCTCCGCCTCCCGCTCTGTGCGCCCCCTTCTCAGTCCCCAGCTCCTCCACGGCCCCTTTGCCTTCTTCCCTTTTCCCTTTGTTTGGGGATCCCTGGCAGTCCTCCCGCAACGCCCGGGCTCCTCCCCAAGATGGGAGAGGTGTGGACTCCCATTGGCAGCCCCTGTGGGGGCCACACTGTGTGCACCCCGGTCCCCCGCGCCTCCTCCCGTCCCAGATATTCGCTCTCGCCTCCCTGCCCCTCTCTGGGTGTCCCACCCCCACCTGCAAGGCCCCAAAGCTGCTGGCTGAGTAAGCTGGGGAAGGTGCCAGGTGCTCACCATCCCTTCACCCAGCAGCACCTGGTCAGGGGCTCCTCCCTAACCGTGCGCCCGGCTGCCCCCGGAGAGGCCGGCTCTGCTCCCTTCCGAGCCAGGGACGCCCAGCACGGCGGGGGCCGTCGCCGCTGAGTCCAGAGCCGGGCACCCCCCACATGTCCGAGGGCGCAGCTCCGCGCCAGCGCCAACCTCTCCAAGCCGGTGTCTCCTGGCACGTGCGGGTCCTGGGCGCCCCGCCGCAGCAGGTGCGGGTGCGCGCAGAGCCGGCCAGCCCGAGCGCGCGCGGGAGGAGGGAGAGCGGGCGCGCGGGGCGGGGTGGGGGGCTGGCGGGCGGCCACGGGGCGGGGCGGGCGGGGGACTGCAGTGCCACCTCCCCCCGCGAAGCCCACACACACGCTCCCACGCCCGCGCGCGCGCACGTGCCCACCGTGGGCCGCGAGCACAGGAGCGGGGGGCCGGGGGCGCCGGACGCGTCTCGGCGATGGCTTCCGCGGTCAACAGCAGCGTCCACGCGCCCGGCACCGGCCCGGGCTCCACGGCTGATGGCCCCCTTCCCGGGGGCGCCGGCTGGAGGGTGGACTGCGACCCCGAGCTGCACGTGAAGATGTGCAAGAAGATCGCCCAGCTCACCAAGGTAAGGGGGCCGCCGCCGGCAGGCTGGCTGGCTGCGCTCCGGGGGCTCCCCTGCTCCCCAAGGGGGTGAGACGCGCCCAGGGGAGGAGGATCGGGAAGAATCCGGGTGGGAACTTTGTCCCGGAGGCCACCCTGGAAGGGAGACGGTCCTCGGTCCTGGTGGAGGCTTGACCTTCTGCAGGCACCAACCTCAGCAGCTGCCAGAGAAACTCCGACCGCCTGCGCGCTGAGCGGGTGGTCTGCTCCCAAGGTGGGGGTGCGAATCCAGCTGCATCAGTGCTGGGGGTGGGGGTGGTGGGGATGTGTGTGTATGTATGTGTGGTGTGTGTGTGTGGTGTGTGTATGTATGTGTGGTGTGTGTGTGGTGTGTGTGTGTGTGTGTGTGTGTTCCCTCTGCGCGCTCTGCTCAAGTGATCGTGCCTGGAATGGTGTGATTGTATTCATTCATCGCCGTACTTTGCAGTTGGGAAGGTCACTCGCGCTCTATTTAAACACTTGATTCATTGTTTTTTCTGCTTTCAACAAATATTTGAGTCCTTGGTTGAGTGCCAGTAGCTTGCGTGGCGCCGTAACTAAACCTGGACCGCAGCCCAGGGGACTTACTAGCCAACTGGGTGCGGACCTGTGTGGGAGCATAAGCAAGCAAGTGCAGGCTTCACCGTTTAACTGTGGGGTGACAGAGGACCTTGGGAGGTCGGCCAACCCATCCCATCTCTTCCTCCTCCTCCCCCCAGGGCCCTGACTGACCTCCAGGGACGGTGGTGCTTCTTTGAGAAGTCCAGCAAGGAGATGCCACTCTGCCCTTTAGTAGTGACTCCTATCACTTCCCAATTAGGAGCTCCTTGTGGTCCGCTCCCCTGCTGTGCCTTGTGGGGAGATGAGCAACATCCCTCTCTGCTTCCACCCGAGGCGCCAGGAGCCTGGATGGAGCTGTTTCCCCTGGGGCTTCCTTCTGATCCCATCATAACCTCCAGGCCCAGGGTCTGCCCTCTTCCCTGACTTTCCCTCCCACTTCCCACACCCCCAGTTTTGTAGGATTGCAGGCATTTTCCTTCCCACGTTGCCAGCAGGGAGAACACAGAGACCAGGCACTGGACCGTTAGCTGCCTTCTCTCCGCCACCCCCAACTCCCATGCTAACTCCACATTCTTACACACGTGCATGTCTGTAAACAGTGATCTCTTTAGTCAAGGGTGGAAAGTGTGGATGGAGATAGTCCTTGGAGGTCATGGCAGGTGCTGCTGGCAACTGATCTAATCTACATTGATATCAACCCCCTAAAAATATAGATATTCTTTTTTTTAATATATTTTTATTGATTTCAGAGAGGGGGAGAGAGATAGAAACATCAATGAGGAGAGAGAATTCTTGATCGGCTGCCTCCTGCACGCCCCACACTGGAGACCGAGTCTGTAACCCTGGCAGGTGCCTTTGACCGGAATCAAACCTGGGACCCTTCCGTCTGCAAGCTGATGCTCTATCCACTGAGCCAAACCGGCTAGGGCAGTATTGAAATCCTTGATTCAAGGTACTACAATCAGTATAAGGCTCCCTGGCCCTCGTGGCTTAGTTGGTTGGCCCTCTTCCGGCTCCATTCCCAGTCAGGGGTACATGTGGGCTGGATCCCCACTGGGGCATGTGCTGGAGGCAGGTGGCAGATCCATGTTTCACTCTGGCAATGATGTTTATCTCTCTCTCTCTCTCCCTCTCCCTCTCCCTTCCTCTCTGAGATCAAAAACTGAAAGACACGTGATGGGGGTCAATAGGGAAAAAAGGAGACATATGTAAACCTTTAGACAATAAAAAAACTAAAAGACTCTACTCTATAATCAGATGCTAAATTGGACATTTCAAATGATCCGTTCTATAGAAGTAGAAACAAAGTCGCTAGTTGAGAGCAGTTCAGAGAGGTTTTGTGGGAGAAGTGAACCTTGAATCTGGGTGAAGGGTATGTGGGTGTTCATTGCACTATTGTTTTTCCGGTCTCCTCCCTCCTCCCCCCATGTTGTAAAATATTTCTAAAAAACAGAAAGCAGGTAAGGCCCAGCCCCATCTGAGCGGGAGAGGGGGGAGTGGTGGCAGGCATTCCTGTCTCTCCAAAGCCCCTAAGGAGCTCTCAGCGCTAACACAGCGGAAGAACCACTGTTCCAGAACAACGGGAGCTCTGAGCTGGGAAGTGGGCACAGAGGAGGCGTTTAGGACAACAGGAGGTTCCAGACCCATCCCCACCACAACCTAGGTCTGTGCCCTGACCTGGAATCGAACTGGCAAACTTTCCGTGCACAGGATGGCGCTCAACCACTGAGCCGCTCTGGCTGGGCTTGAAGTTCTCTCTTAAATGAACTTAAACTTGACTTATTTCTAGAGGGATACATCTTACTCTTATTTGTTCTAAACATATAGATTTACAATTAACTGTGGCCCTAGCTGGTTTCGCTCAGTGGATAGAGTGTGGGGCTGTAAACTGAAGTTTCCCGGGTTCAATTCCGGTCAAGAGCACATAACTGCAGGCTTGATCGGCAGTGTGGGGTGTGCAGGAGGCAGCCAATCAATGATTCTCTCTCATCATGGATGTTTCTATCTCTCTCTCCCTCTCCCTTCCTCTCTGAAGTCAATAAAGATGTATTTTTAAGAAATTAACTGTGAATAAGAGTGAAGATGCCTAAAAGCTAATGAACAATTCTGGGGTTGATCTTGAAATGCTCTTCCTCCTGGCCCTCACATGACTGGTATCAGCTAAGATGCCATCTCTTCAGAGAGGCCTTTATCCCCTTCCAGTCCAAAGGGACCAACTTGCTCACCTTGTAACTGGGAGCAATCATTTCATTCTTTCTCCCCCGTGACTTACTGTGAGGTTTCGCAGACTTAAGGAGTGTGTGTGGGACACTTCATGCAGGGCCACCACAGGATGAGCTTGGCGGATGTTGGTGTGTCTTTGCTTCAAGATGTGGAGGAACTTTCGAGGGACAGAAAGCTGCCGGGTCCTCAAACCCAGCAGCCTAGAGCGAGGCCAGCCCTTCCCTGTCGCCGCCGGAGTCCTCGGCAGCCGGTGCCACTTGGCCCGTGTTTTCGTGGCTTGGAGGTGTGGAGGTTTTATTGCACCCACACCCCCTTAGCTGCTTGCAGGAGCTTGTTTGGGGAGATGTGTAAGCAGCTCTGTACCAGTTTGCCTTCGGATTCTAGATTTGAAAACTGCAGATCTGTTTTAACAGGTCCTCTCTGCTGGAATCTTCTCATTTAACCAGGTGATTCATGATGCAAAGATGGCTATCTCGCAAAAATGGTTTTGCCATAAACAGCACCTTAAGTGGGGTACCTCTGAACCCAACTAAAATGCCACCGCTTTTGCATAACCATTCTGGTCTCTGCATTCCCCACACACACGCTCCCATGACCCTCCTCCAGTCCATTCTGCTCACAGCAGCCAGCATGATCTTAAAACTGACTGGCTGGTGTGGCTCAGTGGGTGGGAGCATCATCCTAGGCACCGGGAGGTCGCTGGGTTCAATTCCTGGTCAAGGCACATGCACGGGTTGTGGGCTCCATCCCTAGAAGGGGGTGTGCAGGAGGCAGCTAATCAATGTTTCTCCTCAAAGTTTCTATATCCCCCTCTCCCAACCTCTCCCTGAAATCAATAAAAAAATATTAAAACAACCGCAAAACTGACTCCAACCTTCAGACCCTGCCGGTGGGAATGTACCACGTTGCAGCAAGCCGGGAAACAGAGAGTTGTCATAGAAACCAACAACTCCATGCCTAGGTACACACCCAAGAGAAATTAAAGCATACACCGCCACAAACACTGCTAGTTTCCACAGCAACATCATCCATAACAGCCCCCCAAAGGGAAGTAAACTACATGTCCATCCGTTGAATGGGTACATACCTGTGGTAGAAGGACAGTGGGGAGAGAGGCTAGGGGAAGCAGGGATTTGGGGGGGGGGTAAAGAGAATATTCTAAAGTCAGTTGCAGTGATGGCTGTACAACTCTGTGAATAAACGTAAACGCGTTGACTCGTACACAGTAAATGGGCCAAATGTAATGTACAGATATAAAAGTGATGTAGATAAAATTTAAAATGCAATAAACAGGCTGATGCTTGTCATTCTCCAGTGTGAATCCAGTTCTGAAACAAGCCTGCTGGTTTAACGCACCACCCACCTTCCCTCTCCCATTGGCACAGCCACCCTGTCCGGGCCACCTCCGCCCCTGCTGTGGCCCGACAGCCTGGTGGTCCGCCCTTGCCCTCTCACCCAGGGACAAGCAGGATCTTTCACACCACAAATCAGAGCATCTCATTTTCCTGTTTAAAACCACCGTGGCCGCCATGTCACCAGGACTGCCCTTGTTCACCTAGAACAGTGGTTCTCAACCTGTGGGTCGTGATCCCTTTGGGGATCCAACGACACTTTCACAGGGGTCGTCTAAGACCATCGGAAAACACGGGTATTTGCATTATAATTCATAACAATAGCAAAATCACAGTTATGAAGTATGGTTGGGGGTGACCACAACATGAGGAACTGTATTAAAGGGTCACGGCCTTAGGAAGGTTGAGAACCACTGACCTAGAGTGATTCTCTGTCATGGTCCCTGGAGAGGGCTGCTCTCCGCTTCTTGGCATCATCTCCGGGTCACACCGCCTTCCTTCAGGCCTGCGTGTGGCTGGTGCGTGCTGCTTGGACCTTGTCCTCCTGGTTTCTTCTGCCGCTGTGAAGGTCCCACGTCCCTCGTGGTTCAGGGCTCGGGGTCTGGAAGAGAGGCCGCACACAAATGAAAGAGATGAGACAAGAAGGAACAATTTGGCCAAAACCGGTTTGGCTCAGTGGATAGAGCGTCAGCCTGTGGACTGAAAGGTCCCAGGTAGCATTCCGGTCAAGGGCATGTATCTTGGTTGTGGGTACATCCCCAGTAGGGGTGTGCAGGAGGCGGCTGATCGATGTCTCTCATCGATGTTTCTAACTATCCCTCTCCCTTTCTCTCTGTAAAAAAAAAAATCAATAAAATATATTAAAAAAAAGAAAAAGAAAAAAAAAGAAGGAACAATTTGGAAATATTGGGGGACCAGGCGGGAACCCAGCTCAAGAAGGACTCCGCTCAGCCCTGCCATCCCTGTATTCAATGTTTAAATACTCCTATAGCCCGTGGGCAGGCCATTTCCAGTTACAAGCAGACCGTCTTATCAGGAAGGATTTACATGACTGCCTGGTGAGGGTGTTGCTCCAGCTACCATTGTCTCAACTAAACAGTGGGTGTACAGCCCTGACCTTTGCCAGAGCTCCAGGGTCACCGGGCTTCCGGGTTCCTTGTCCACACCTCTCTGCTAGTGAAGACAATGGGCGGCTTCCAGCCTGCCCGATCCCGGCTCTGCCCACTGGGCCTGGCTCACGTCTCTTCAGACAGGGCCCCCTGCCTCTGAGGCTCCCTCGGTGCCTCTCCTGTCCCTATTGCCCTGCTCTCTGGTTATTGCTATCTCCTCCCCCAGAGGAAGTTCCGTGAGGGCAGGGGTTTCTGTCTGCTTTGTTCACTCCTGAACCTCCAGCGCCTAACACAGGGTCTGGTTAGAGGCTGGTACCCAACTCATTGAGAGGCTAATGAACAAAATGCTTCTGGGCCGAGACCGGTTTGGCTCAGTGGATAGAGTGTCGGTTTGCGGACTGAAAGGTCCCAGGTTCGATTCCGGTTGGGGGCACGTACCTTGCTTGCGGGCACATCTCCACTGTGGGGCGTGCAGGAGGCGGCTGATCGATGCCTCTCTCTCATCGATGTTTCTGACTTTCTATCTCTCTCCCTTCCTCTCTGTAAAAAATCAATAAAACATATTAAAACAAACAAACAAACACAAAAAACGCTTCCGGGATCTCCTGTTTCTCCTCAGATAAAATGCCAAACTTTAACTGTGGCTGCTCACGGTCATCTTGTGGGAGAGTGGGGACCAGTTATAGACAGAAAACACCTATCCGAGAAAAATCAAATATACGGTAAGGAAAAAGAAAAAGATCCTAAAGCACCCCCAAACCTATGGTAACTATAATTCTATAACTAATAACACCTTCTATAATAAAAGGCTAATATGCAAACTGTCCCCTCAATTGGGAGTTCGATCAGGAGTTCTAAGGAATTTGACCAGGGGGCAGGACCAGCTGGCCAGCCATCCACAGTCCCTCCTCCCAGCTGGCCTTGCCCTCGATTGGCCCTCACAACCCAGATCTGGGGTGGGCCCAGCTGGTCAACTGCCCATGCTCCCTCCCCACTAGCCTGGGTCAGGCGGGTGGGCCAACCTCTCCTGGCCCCTCTCCACCAGGTTGGACAGCCCTGATGGCCCTGATTGGAGCAGCCAACTTCCTGTAGCCCCTCCCCCCAGGCTGGCCAGCCAACCTGCTATGGCCCCAATCAGCCCTGCTCACCGGCCAGGCTGAGGGACTCCACCCATGCACGAATTTGTGCACCGAGCCTCTAGTTTTAATATATTCCACTCTACTGTTTCCCATACATATACAGACAGAGAGCTTTCTTAAATAGGCCTATATTATGCAATATTATTGTGTGACCTGCTTTTTTTTCTCCCTTTACAATGAATCTTGAACTCTCTGACATCATTTTTAATGGTTGTGTTAGTACTCCATTGTATGAATATTGAATAATTTCACTTCGTTCATTTAGGAAACATTTCTGGAGCACCAGTTATGTGCCAGGTAAAAATCCTTATCATGGTTCTTACAAGCAAGAGAAATAGAAAGAATATGACCAAACAAAATAGTAGTCTTCTTGTTTAATGTCATTTGAACATTTTGAATAATGAAAAATGAAAAGCATAAAAGAAAAACCTAATATATACACAACATAATATATATATAATCTTAATGTAAAACATATTCAGCAAACTATAGCCCACAGGCCAAATCCAGCCCCCTGCCCGTTTTTGTATGGCTATGAATCAAGAACAGTTTTTAAAATTTTAATTGTTAGAAAACATATCAAAAAAGGAGAATATTTTGTTACATGTGAAAGTCATATGTAATTCAAACCTGAGTTCTGAACCCTTCCAAACCTTTAAAACTTTCCCTTCTCTCCCACACCTAATTTGGTTCTATGTTTTTTTCTTTAGTAACAGCTTTACTGAGTCTTTCCAAAGCATTCACACCAGTTTCCATAGCAACAGCACCTTACTTTGACATTCATATATAATTGATCTACTACAGTGTTGAGTTACATAATTACAATAGCAATACCACTGGCATGAACAGGGTCATTAGTGTGAGCAGGCGTGTGCTCGTTTTCCAGTGGAAGGAGGAAGGGTATTAAATTATCTACGTGTTGGTTGAATGGAGACTCGTTACAAGAGCTTCTACTGTTTTCATACAAAATGTGAATCACTGCCCTGGCCGATTTGCTTAGTGGTTAGAGCAGAGGCCCAAGAACCAAAGGGTTTCGGGTTTGATTCTGATCTAGGGCACATTGGTTGAGGGTTCAATCTCTGGCCTGGTTGAAGCACATGAGAAGGGCATCAAATCAATGTGTCTCTCTCACATTGATGTTTCTCTCTCTCTCTCTCTCTCTCTCTCTCTCTCTTCCTCTCCATTATTTCCCCTCCTTCTCTTTCCACCTTCCTCCTCCCTTCCACTCCATATGAAAATTAATGGAAAAAATATCCACAAGTGAAGATTTAAAAAAGAGTGAATTGCCATATGGATGTGTTTCCAAGAGAGACATATAAACCCGTTGAACAATATGAGGGGTCAAGGTAGGTCCCTGAGATAGGCAGGCACAGCTACTCGTGGGCATTTTGATGGATCCCAGTTTTCCATGATTATAACCGGCACTAGAGGCCCGGTGCATGAAATTTGTGCACTGGTAGGGTCCCTAGTGACTGCCGGCTGCCTGCCGGGGCCTCCCTCCCTTCCCCCTGGCTGGCCCCGCCCCCTGGTTAAACTCCGGGACCAACTCCTATTGGAGGAGACAATTTGCATACT
>PVJN01037080.1:0-21128 GCA_004026805.1 Lasiurus borealis | reverse complement strand
CATGCTAGTCCTATATAATAAAAGCCTAATATGCTAAGTCACCCATTCAACCAATCAAAGCATTATATGCTAATGATATGGTAAGGCTGTTCAACTGCTCGCTATGACATGCACTGATCACCAAGGGACAGACGCTCCAACCAGTAGATTAGCTTGCTGCTAGGAGCTGGCCAATCGGGATTGAGCAAGATGGGCTAGAAATGCCCTAAAGCTCTCCTGTGGTCCCTCCCTGGCTGGCCAACCTCCTGCATCCCTCCCCAGCCCCAATCATGCATTGGTTAGGTCCCCTTGGCCTGGCCTGCACCCTCTCCCAATCCAGGCTGAGGAAACACCACCCACCCCCTAAGTGTGTAAATTTCGTGCACCAGGCTTCTAGCCCTATCTAATAAAATAGTAATATGCAAATTGACCATACCTCATCTATACCCACAAGCCACGCCCACAAGCCAATCAGGAGCAAGCATGCAAATTAACCCAACCAAGATGGCTACAGCCACAGAGTTCTACACACCCTGATGGGCTCAGGCCTCTGCTTAAGGCAACAGTTTTAATGGCTGTTCCCATGGAGTGAGCAGAAGACTTGCCTCTACTCCAGGCTACAAAGTTTCAATTGCAGAAGATAAATAAATCCCAGATACTAGGGCCACCATAGGCCCAAAGGGAACCCCGACCCTGATGTGGGACACCCCTCAGGGCAACCAGCTACCCCCTCCCCACCCTGTGCACCAGGCCTCTATCCTACCTAATAAAAGAGTAATATGCAGTCTGATCAAAGCCCCACACACAAGATGACTGACCCATGTAGTCAAAAGATCCTGCCCCCATGTGGACACAAGATGGCCACCACAAGCTGGCCAGCAGGGGAGGGCAATTAAGAGGGACCAGGCTTGCAAGGGAAGGCAGTTGTGGGCGATCAGGACAGCAGGGGAGGGCAGTTAAGAGGGACCAGGCTTGCAAGGGAAGGCAGTTGTGGGAGATCAGGACAGCAGGAGAGGGCAGTTGAGAGGAACCAGGCTTGCAAGAGAGGACAGTTGAGGCCACAAGCTGGCCTGCAGGGGAGGGCAGTTAGAGGTGATCAGGCCAGCAGAGGAGGGAAGTTGTGGGTGACCGGGCCTGCAAGGAAGGACAGTTAGAGGGAGACCCAGGCCTGCAGGAAAGGGCAGTTAGGGGTGACCACGCTTGCAGGGGAGTGCAGTTAGGGGAAAATAGGTTGGCAGGGGAGCAGTTAGGCATCAATCAGGCTGGCAGGGGAGTGGTTAAAGGGTGATCAGGCTGGCAGGCAGGAGCGGTTAGGGGCAATCAGGAAGGCAGGCAGGTGAGCAATTGGGAGCTAGCAGTCCTGGATTGTGATAGGGATGTCCGACTGCCCGTTTAGGCTTGGGATCGGGCCTAAATTGGCAGTCAGACATCTCTCTAGGGGTCCCAGATTGGAGAGGGATCAGGCTGGGCTGAAGGACACCCCCTCCCCTTGCACAAATTTCATGCACTGAGCCTCTAGTATATAATAAAAGCCCAGCGACCAAATGATGGGATGACCAGAACAAGTGGTCGACCAGTCACTATGATACACACTGACCACCAGAGGGCAAACACTCAATGCAGGAGCTGCCCCCTGGTGGTCAGTCCACTACCACAGTGGGAGCGCTGCTTGGCTGACTAGGATGAGTGGCTGCTCCTGCTGCAAACCCTGGGCCGATGGGCAGGAACCCAGGCTGCCATTTCACCTCCTTGCTCCAGGGTCCTCCTCCTCACTCTCTGCCCACCTCCTCCAGACTCTCACAGGCCGTGCAGCACTGCCACCAGGTTTCCCCCTGCTGGCCTGCTTGCTATAAAACTCCTTCCCCTCCCCCACTCCCCAACCCCGCTGTCCTGATAACCTCCAATTGACCCCCACTGACAGCCTGCTCACTCCCAACTGGCCACGCTGCTGGTCCGCTTACACCCAACAGCCCCGCCCCCTACCAGCCTGATCACCTCGCTTGCTGTTTCCATGCTTGTATTTTTAGGTTTTTGCTAGACATGAACAAAATATCTCTAAACACCTATTTATGCTCAGTAACCTTATCATGTAATTGCAGCCAGTAAGTAGCAACACTCAAGCCCTTGTTTCCAAGTGCATGGGAGTTTAACGCTGGGACAGGTATTTCTGTCTAACCGCAGTAAGACACCTGCGTTCTCACAAAGGGGCATTGCTAAAGCTTTCCTCATCCATCACCCAGGGTCTGCCTTTGGCACTCCACCCCCTGAGGTTTCCTCTGCTACCTGATGGGGTGCTCTGGAGACAATAAAAAAAAGGTTATATAGAACAAGAGTTATTTCTCAAAATTGGGAGAGGGGTCAGAAAAGTAACTTCTCTCACAATACCAATCTCTATAGCTTTCTATGTAAGAGCCTAAGTGACCGTTAAGACTGAACGACTGGAACTATGGGTCGACTGGTCACTATGATGCTCACTGACCACCAGTGGGCAGACGCTCAATGCAGGAGCTGCCCCCTGGCGGTCTGTGAGCTCCCTCGCTGCTCAGCCAGAAGCCCGGCTCACAGCAGGTGAGCATAGCAGCGCTACCAAGTAGTGGTGGCGGGGGCAGCAGCAGCAGCAAGCGCAGCGGGGCCAGGATGAGCGGGGGCAGAGCTGCACCCTATCCTGGTGCCTGCCCAGCTATTGGTGCTGGCTTGAGAGGAAGCGATGAAGAGTTCGAAACCAATTGAGACAGGTGCTCTGTGTCCTGTCTTTGTAAGACAGGGAACTCAGAAGAGCGTGTGAATCAGCAGCTGGAAGGAAGTCCATGTCTAAGCGCCAGAGGTTAACCCTGTCACATACACGTGTTCATTCATCCAGCGTTCTGAGGGACTCCTGGGTGCCTGGCTACATCCCTTGGGGAGATGTCGGACTGCCGGGTTTCGGCCAGGCCTGTGGGATTGGGCCGAAATCCAGCAATTCGACATCCCCCGAGGGGTCTCGGATTGCAAGTGGGCGCAGGCCAGGCTAAGAGACCCCATCCGTGCACCGGGCCTTTAGTTAAAAAATAGTACTTCACAGGATACAAATTAAAAAAAAAAATCAGTGAACATCTTTAATACTTCCTAAGATGCTGATGAGTAAAAAAGAAAATTATTCCCTTTTAAAACTAATGTTACATGATTTGACTGCAATGAAATTCACTTAGCAAACTCTTGAAAACAGGCAACTTTAAAAGCAGATGAAAGAGGAAAATGGGCATATACATTATTCTTATTTGAAAAAGGATCCCGTCATCTGAACGAGGCTTCACCTTAAGATCCCTTTATATCAATTTTGAAATGAGGCAGATTAATAGGGACACAAACTCCAAAGATACACCTGTGATTTATAACTAATTTTGGGAGACTAGCCTTCCACAGAGGTGACACGCTAGATTCCTGAGCAGTGTCCTTCCTGAGCGATGCCCATCCTCTCCCTGCGCCTGTGCATCCCATTCTAACCTCTATCCAGGAGTCCCTCAGAACGCTGGATGAATGAACACGTGTATGTGACAGGGTTAACCTCTGGCGCTTAGACATGGACTTCCTTCCAGCTGCTGATTCACACGCTCTTCTGAGTTCCCTGTCTTTCAAAGCATCTGTCTCAGTTGGTTTCGGACTCTTCATCGCCTCCTCTCAAGCCAGCACCAACAGCTGGGCAGACACCAGCAGTACCCATCCATGGGAAATGGCAGATGGGTGCAATACCTGACTTGCACGAAGGTGCAAGTGTCCCGTGGCACTGTGCACTGAGTTTGGGTCTCCAGAGTCCCACCTGGAACTGGAGTTCAGAGCAGTCAGGAGCTTATGTCTCCCTCCCGATTGAAAAAGACAACAGTGTACTCAGTTGCCAGCCCTTTCCGCACACACTCGTGCTTCTATACCTCTGTACTTCACTTCTGCACCTCTGTTCCTCCTCCGAGTCCCAGTGTGTTTTTTCTCTTTCCTTCTAGTTGTAGAATTTTCACTCAGCCAGCCTTCCCGTGGTTCTGGGTAAAACGCATTTTGTCTTTTAGTTGTAGTTTTGAAGTGGTTGTGCAGGGCAGCAAGTTCAGGTGTTTACCTATGCCGCCATCTTGGTTTCTCTATTCCCTGGATTTTCTAACAAGATAATTCTTCCCCATCCCTAATAGAACACTTTATTGTTACCCAAGGCTACCATTATTTCAGCTTGACAGAGAAGCAGAGGGGGAGGAGCGATGAGCAAGGAACAGGGGGTCAGCCCTTGCACTGCAGCAGTACCTCAGACAAGCTGTCATACCAACACTGGGCCAGTCATTTAACCGCTCTGGTTAATACCTCAGGCATGAGGCACTTGAGACAAGATGACAGTTAGACAAGATTCCTTCCAAATCTAAGATTCAGTTTATTTTGGCAGCAAAACATAACTGTCACAGAGAGAAGGTAAGAAGCAGCAAGAAGTATCTCCGTGGACCTTAGGCTACAAATAGAGACTGAATTGAAAAAAAAAATCATCCCAACAAATCTTGCATTTTCTTCAGGTCACAATTTTTAACAACCTAATAAATCAGTTAGATGGCAAAGTCCATAGTATTTTATAATTGGACTAGAGGCCTGCTGCACGAAATTCATCCATGGGTAGGGTCCCTAGGCCTGGTTGGTGGTCAGGGTTGATCAGGGCCTTCTGGCTGCCAGCTGGGGCCTTCCTTTGTTCTGAGCCACCCCCTGATGGTCAGCACACAACATAGCAAATGATCAAACTCCTGGTCTCCCAATAGAGCTCCCGCATAGACACTTTGCACTATATATATATATATATATATATATATATATATATATATATATGGCTTACAATCCAAAAATAGCTTGTGACTTCACCTGTATCACCACCCACCTCTACAGCCACCCTTGTCCCATTTCTATCCTTTTCTATCTTATAGCAGAAAGCTTTATGTTTACACTTTCCCTACTTGCCAAGGTTACTAAGGTATCTGGGTTTTGAAGGCATAATGTTATTTCATGAAATTTACTATGAAGGAAGGGTATGACACAGCTAAGTAGGAGCGTGTCCATTTCGAATAGGTATGTACAGGGTCTTGGCGTGTAACTGAATGAGGGGATTATAATGCCGCCAAGGAATTCCACTGATGTCATAAACCAGAGGATCAAAGCTTATGTTTCTACTACAGAGAAACAGAGCTCTGGCCCATCAGTCATATGTTGGTTAATTAGTATTGTAGTGACACTCTACTTGCTTTTGCAACTCTGATCCAAATAGCCCTATAAAGACGGCATTCATGTTTTTAAAGCAAACATGCTATAGCAGCAAGTGAGAGAAACGGAAGGCATGGCACATGTGCTGGAAGAGCAGCAGTGTTCAGCTCTCAGGAAAACACCACTAGATAGGTGTCCAAGCCCTTTGCAACTCCAATGGTCAATTCCAGTGGTCACCAACCAGTGGTCTGTGGGCCACTGGTGGTCCATGAGGTCTGAAAGGTTGGCGACCGCAGGTCTCGGTAACCATGAGTAATAGATTTCAAAGCGGGGGGGATGGTGTGTGTGTGTGTGTGTGTGTGTGTGTGTGTGTGTTAGATGAAAAGTGTTTCTATTACGTGGAATTCTTCGTGATTTTTATAGAGTGATTCTGCAGATCTCAGCAAATCTGGACACATATCTACCACTCAACTGGTTACTTTAAAACAAATAAAATTGTTTTAGAAATAAGTACTACATATCCTTTGAACAACATATCCTTTGAAAAATATATAGAAAAATTCACCCTTTTATACTTATCTTTCAGCCCTCCAATTCTTGATACCAGGTTTTTTATCATTCCTGGGTATTCTATACAAAAACATGTAAACATTTCCCCTCCCTGCCAATGCTTCCCACTTGGAGATTGTTTTATACCGATACACAGAGCTGTACTATTCTTTTTTGTTAAATATATTTTATTGGTTTTTTTTTACAGAGAGGAAGGGAGGGATAGAGAGAGCCAGAAGCATCAATCAGCTGCCTCCCTCACACCTCCCACTGGGAATGTGGCCCGCATTCAGGCCGCAGGTCAATGCTCCATCCACTGAGCCAAACCAGCCAGGCTGTACTATTCTTTTTGAGAGCTGTATAATATTTAGTTTTATGAATGAACCACAGTTAGTCTAACTGGTCTCTTACTGATGGGCATACAATGTTTCTAATCTTTAGCTACTGCCAGAAAACCCAAACTGTGGTAATAAATGTCTGTCTATCTAGTTTTGCACATGTGTATGTATATCTTGGAAGATAAGCTCTTAGAATTGGAATCACTGGGTCAGAGGACTCTATATTTGTAATGTTAACATACAAATACAGGGTCGTTTCCCCAGACAAGTTTTCAAATTTTGATTTCTGCCTGTTCATAGGTGCAACTTGCATGTTATTATGAATGAGGTTGATGATTTTCCGTATGTCAAAGAACCTCAACCACCCTGGAAAACTCCGCAGAATTCTTCCCTGCTTTTAGTCAGTATCCTCGCAGCCGACTCCCGATTTGATTAACTTTCTTCATTTCATGTATCTGACAAACGCTTACTGAGCATTCACGATGCCAGACACCAGAGAGATGGGTGAAAAGTGCATTCCTCACCACGAGGAGCTCTCATTCTGAACACCCACAAGCAAAGAGTCAGTGCCCCTTCCCCCGCCATTCCACGCCGCTCTGACACAGGCCTATGCCCTGCTGGAGTGTAGCAGGGAGGCTACACAGACAGGAAACCTGGCAGGGCCCCGAGGGAAGGCGAGGCCTCAGCTGAGTCCTGAGCAGCAGGCTGCAGAGGGGGCCCGGGCACAAAGAGAAGCGTTGCAAGTTTAAAGGGGTTCAGAGGGTCCTTCTGTGTCAGGGGATGAGGTGCACGAAGGCAGGGAGGCCAGGGCATCAGGTCTGAGAGAGCAGGCGGGAGGGGCTGGTGGTGGCGAGATTAGGAAAGGTTTCCTATCCCTTCAGCTGAATCCTGAAGGGGAGAACCTTTCCCAGACCCAGGAAGGAATCATGAAGCCCAGAGAACCACCAGGCGAAACACTGAAAAATCACACAAACACAGCCGCAGGACTAACTTCCTTTTCCAAAGCCGTTTTCTTCTACTCACTTCCCCCTCCTCAGAGAAGAGAGCCTGGTTGGCTCTGAAAATGCGGGTGCAAGCCTAGTTCTACCCATTCCTGTGGCTGTGTGCACCCCACCACCGGGGCAGTCGACCATAATGCCTTACCTTCCTCTGGCACGGGGCTGCCAGGCACGCTTAATCAACAAATTAAGTGCCTCTTTATCTTAAAATGAAACCATCTCATCAGCTACCATTACAATACTCTGCTGTTCCCTGGCCTGCAGCAGTGTTTTGGGTTCGTGGAAGATGACTGAACGATGATGATTAGTTGTTTAAAACCATTACGCTAAAACCTGAACGATGCCGCCATCTAAGTAATGCCCTCTTTACTTAGTGCAATAATGATTCCTCTGCCCAACGTATTTTTGGAATTCTTTTATTGATGTTTTCTGCCACGTCTATCCGAAAACATGGATGTAACTGCTTGGCCTTTGGTCAGCAGTGCTATCGTACGAATACGCTCTGTGCTGCCAAAGAATATGCCCCTTTTCCTTCTTCTTCCTCTTTCTATAGGCAACAGGAACAAAACCAAGCCCAGGGGCCTCGCCTATGCCTCTGCTAACAGCAAAGAGCATCGCTCTCTGGGGAGGCAGCTGCCTTATTTGGCTCCTTTCATGCCACGGCTGCTGGTTGGCCACAATGCCCACGTCACCAACCTCTGGTCAAAAAGAGTCACCCCCACTTTCCCTCGGGGAGGTTTAAGCGGTGCAGTCCCGGGGAGAATCATGTAATGCCCTTGGCTGTCTCGAGCCCCCTGTTCCGGGCAGAAGAGGGTATTTCCTAAGGGCCATGCTGGGGCGTGGGGAAGCCAATCACATCAGTGATCATCCAATGATCATCCAAATGGGGTCAGGGGGCACTCTCTGTTTCCAGGTCGTGTCCGGTTAACATCAGCTTTCAGGATCAACATTTCACATTAACTGGGGGACGGCTGGCTGCCTGGCTCGGCAGGGTCAGTGCTCTCCCAGCCCCTCCCTAATGCCGTGTTTGTTGCACTTATCACAACCCTTTGTTTACATCTCGGCTGTCCAGCCAGGCTCTGCAGCCCTGGGATTTGTTCATCCCACCATCGAGCTCTGCATGAGCGAGGGATGACTATACACAAGTAAACAGACTGCATGTGAGGCTGCCTTTTAAGCCCAGGTCATCAGGCCAGGTGTAGAGGGGTCCAGAGGGTCCTTCTGCATTCAACCCACTGTGGTCAAGTCAGGCTATCTGAATGGAAAGGCATCCCTCTCTCTCTCTGACCAGACTCCTTTGCAGCCCTTGGATGTCTGCAGAGCTCTGAGAGAAAGCTCATTCCCCAGGTTGATAATATCACCCAGCCGATTGGGAGGTCATGGGCAGAAAGTTAGACGAGGCATCAGAACTGCTGGCATGAGGCCACCACTCGCATATGTGAATGCGGCAGGTTATTTCGTTTCTCTGGGCCAGATGGTCTTTCTACAATCCTCCTCGGGGTCAAAAATTCTCCTGTCCTGCTGGCTACCTTCCCTCAAGGACAGCACAGATGCCTCTTCCTCCTACAGAAATGTGTACAAACCGGTTCAGAGCGTTGGCCTGCTGACTGAAGGGTCCCGAATTCAATTCCGGGCAAGGACACCTGCCCAGGTTGAGGGCTTGCTGTTCAGTGGGGGGTGTGCAAAGGAGGCAACTGATCAATGATTCTCTCTCGTCATTGATGTTTCTCTCTCCCTCTCCCTTCCTCTCTGAAATCAATAAAAGTTTTTAAAAAAGGAAAAGAAGAAAAGAAATGTGTATGAGAACTAAGTTGGCCAGGCAATGGAAACCTCTGAAGAAAGACCTTCTGTGCTGTGAGTGGTTCACTCTGAGAACAGGATCAGAGACATTTTAGAAATCCTCTTTCAATGACACTGATAGACAGACAGATAGACTTTAATCTGTGAGCCAAGAAAAATGGTTTGTAAAGGCCAGAAGAAAAGAACCCTGTGGCTAAGAATTTGTAAAAACATTTTACAAAAAAAAGTTCTAAGGGAAGGACTGAATTGGCAGGATCACAGGCGGTGGAGCCAGAGCTTCGAAACTTTGAGACAGCAGAGAATTAAGAGGCAAAAGGGCAAACAGTGCAGAATGTGACTACAGGGGTGACACATGACCCCAAGCAGCACCTGGAGGCACCAGAGGACAAAGAGACCCATTTAAGCCCCAGGCTTAGACCAATGGAACAGCCTAGTGTTTTCCAGATGAGAAGCAGGGACCACCTTAGAATTTATAAATTCATTAGAATTTACAAGGGAACAAGCCCTGGTCTTGGGCGGCAGCGGGGGAGAGACATGAGATCGAACAGGAATGACATTTGCCATTCCCTTCACGAACAGTTTTGCACAAGCTGTGAGCGCAAAGGGGTGATATGGCTAGAAGCCCAACACCACAGTCTGCCTCCCAGAACCTCGGTCCACAGGTGAGGAAGACCGGACACCAAATCCCTCCACCCAAGGTGCTGCCAATGATAAACTGGGGCAGACTTTACTATTAAAAAGCACTTCACACACGTCATCTCACTGATTCTCACCTGGTCAACAGCCAGAAGAGCACTTAAGTAACTTGCCCCGGGTCTTTCAGCTGTGAGGTGATGATAGACATTCATAGACCAATGACAGAAGTCGCATGGATACTACTGTAAAGACATTGTGAATCTGCAGGATTCCAAGCACAACAGTGGCCATTGCAAGGGATAGGCACTGTGCGGAGTGCTTTACCAGCACCATTTCCGGCGCTTACAACAGCCTCACACTAACATCCAGGCTGGCCCAGGCGCTCAACACCAGGCTCCGACTCACTGCATGAACGAAGGGGGTTAAGTATGAAGTTCCCATTTTGCAGTTGGGGAATCTAAGGCATATGAACACAGACCTACCTCACACACAAACTGCTAGTCCTTTCATTCTGGTGGCGTTTTTAGGTGGGACAAGAGACAGCATTCCATGTGATGACTGCAGGAGGTGAGCAAATACAGCAATTAAAGAAAGCACCACATTTATTTTCTAACATGACTTTTTACCACAAGAAATAGGATCAGTTTGGGACCTGACAGTCTTCAATGACCTCTGTAATACTAATTTTCCTCCCTCTTTTATAGAAAAGGTGTTAGCTCTTCAATAAATGGTGTTGGGAAAATTGGACAGATTAATGCAAAAAAAATGAAACTAGACCTCAAACTTACAACATACACAAAAATAAACTCAAAATGGATACAGGACTTAAACATAAGACAGAAAACCATAAAAATACTAGAGGAATCCACAGGCAGCAAAATTTCAAACATATACCAAAGCATTATCTTCACCAATAGTGCTCCTAGAGCAATGGAAAACTAAAGAGAAAATAAACAAATGGGACTACATCAAAATAAAGTTTTTTCACAGCAAAAGAAACCATCAACAAAACAACAAGAAAACTCACTGCCTGGGAAAACATATCTGCCAATGTTATTGCCGATAAAGGTTTAATCTCCAACATTTACATGGAACTCATACAACTTAACAAAAGATAAACGATCCCATCAAAAAATGGGCAACAGACCTAAATAGATACTTTTCGAAAGAAGGCAGAAGAAGGCCAAGAGACATATGAAAATATGCTCAAAGTCACTAATTATCCGAGAGATGCAAATCAAAATGACCATATGGTACCATCTCACACCTGTCAGAATGGCAATCATCAACAAATCAACAAACGACAAGTGCCAGCAAGGATGCGGAGAAAAAGGAACTCTTGTGCACTGCTGGTGGGAATGCAGACTGGTGCAGCCACTGTGGAAAACAGTATGGAGTTTTCTCAAAAAAAACTAAAAATGGAACTCCCATTCGCTCCAGTAATCCGACTTCTAGGAATATATCCCAAGAAACTAGAAACACCAAACAGAAAGGATATATGCACCCCTATGTTCATGGCAGCACCATAGCTAAGACTTGAAAACAGCTTAAGTGCCCATCAGCAGATGAGTGGATTAAAAAACTGTGGTAGCCGTAACCAGTTTGGCTCAGTGGATAGAGCATCAGCCTGCAGACTAAAGGATCCCAAGTTCGATTCCAGTCAAGGGCATGTACTTTGGTTGCAGGTACATCCCCAGTAGGGAGTGTGCAGGAGGCAGCTGATTGATGTTTCTCTCTCATTGATGTTTCTAACTCTCTATCCTTATTCATTCCTCTCTGTAAAAAATTAATGAAATATAAAAAAAACACACAAAAACTGTGGTACATCTATTCAATAGAATACTACGCTGCAGTAAAAAAAGGAGTTCTTACCATTTGCAACAACATGGATGGAGATGGAGAGCATTATGCTAAGTGAAATAAGATAAATATCACATGATATCACTCATTTGTGGAATATAATGAACAACGTAAACTGATGAACAAAAACAGATCCAGAGACAAACACAATCAGACCATCAAACCTCAGAGGAAAGTTAGGGGAGGTTGGGGATAAGGGGGAGAGATCAACCAAAGGACCTGTATGCATGCATATGGGCACGAACAACAGGGGAGTGAGGGCATGAATGGGGGGACTGGAGGAGTTATGGGAGAATAAGGACACATATGTAACACCTAATCAATAAAGAAATAGAAAGAAAGAAAGAAAGAAAGAAAGAAAGAAAGAAAGAAAGAAAGAAAGAAAAGAAGGAAGAAAGAAAGAAAGAAAAAAGGTATTAGGCTTACAGCCTTTCAAGTAGCAACAGTAACTCGAATTTAATAACACTTTGTTTTCAGTATATATTACTTTTATGGTTAGTTTCTATTTATTGCAAATGGTAGTAGTTTTCCATTGATAGAAACAACATATAGTTTCCCTTAAAGTACTAGTTGAGGTTGTTAAAGGGGATCATTTTTAAAAGGAGACTATGAAGCAGCTAACAGTGCCAGTAGTAGAGATATGACAGAAAACATGAAAGCAGGACACAGCAGGCTGCAGTACAGAAATGCTCTGTGATGCTGGCCTTCAGAACACAGTGCACCTGCCTGGTTTTGCAATGTGCTCCTTAATGCGTGAGCAAATGGGACAAATAATGTCCTCTGGGACCTTCACATCTGAGGCTGCAAGATTCCCAGGTGGACATGCCCCCAGCATGAGCTCCTGCCTGGGCCACACTGATGAACATCACACAGTCAGGCTGACCGTCAGGTACGTGAACAGTCGCCAGGTGTCGATATTCGCAGGTGTTTGACTTGGGTGATTCAGCAAACTATGGCCCAAGGGTTACATCCAGTCCAAAGCCTTTATTTTTTACAAATAAAGTTTTATTGAAGCACGCATTTATTTACATATTGTCTATAGCCGATTTCCCAGTACAATGGCATAGTTGAGTCACTGTGATAGAGGCCATAGCGGCCACTATCGGACCCGTAACAAACAAAAATGTTGACGCGTGCACTGAGGAGGACAGGCATTGAATTGAGAAGTTCGGGGCCAAGGGAGGGCGTGAGTGTAGTTCAAGGTCCAGAGCAATAATTTTGCCAGAAATCACGTCAGATACTCCCTCCTCAAAGGGGCAGATAGATAGAAATAAGTCTGGGTGGAAAGCTGGCCAGTAGGAGCAAAGCCATGACCAGAACTTGAGACGCAAGGAAGATGAACAAGGGGTAGGGGGGACACCAGAGACATTGGTCTTGCATTTTTAGAGTCAGGAACTGCCCCGTGGGTGGGCTCTTCTGGACCTCCAGGCCTGCCCAAGGAGCTGCCCTTCTCGGTTTAAAGGAGTCACGTCCTTGAGAAGTCAGGGATCCCAATCATGGCTCCAGGTGGTATACAGTGGAGAACATGACAGGATTATGATGGTCAGAGAGGAGCGTGGGCTGGGAGAAGAGAGAACAGATGGTGTTTGGGCAAAGGCTAATAGGGCACATGTATTGGGGAGACAAATGAATGCTAACTCTAGAGGACTGCAGAGGCCTTATTATTTAATAGAGGCCCGGCGCATGAAATTCGTGCACAGGATGGGGGGGGGGGTGGTCCTTCAGCCCAGCCTGCTCCCTCTTCAATCTGGGACCTCTTGAGGGATGTCCGATTGCCCACTGGCCATCCCTCTCACAATCCAGGACTGCTGGCTCCCAAATGCTCACCTGCCTGCCTTCCTGATTGCTCCTAATCACTTCTGGATGCCAATCTGATCACCCCTTAACCACTCCCCTGCCAGCCTGATTGATGCCTAACTGCTCCCCTGCCAGCCTGTTTGCCCCTAACTGCCCTACCCTATGGGCCTGGTCACTCCCAACTGCCCTTCCCTGCAGGCTTGGATCCCCCCCAACTGCTCTCCCTTGCTGGCCATCTTGTGGTAGCCACCTTGTATCCACATGGGGGCAGGATCTTTTGACCACATGGGGGCAGTCATCTTGTGTGTTGGAGTGATGGTCAATCTGCATATTACTCTTTTATTAGATAGGATAGAGACCTGGTGCATGGGTGGGAGCCAGCTGGTTTGCCCTGAAGAGTGTCCTAGATCAGGATGGGTGTTCCCTTGGGTGTGGGGTAGTCTAGGCGAGGGGCCTGTGATGGTTTACAGGCTGGCCATGACCCCCGGCGACCCAAGCAGAGTCTGGGATTTATTTATCTTCTATAATTGAAACTTTGTAGCCTGGAATGGAGCCAAGCCTCCTGCTCGCTCAGTGGCAGCAGCCTGGGCCAGCCAGGGTTTGCAGAAGCTTGGCTTCCTTCGTCGTTGGGAGCAACCCAAGCATTGCTCAGTGGCTGCAGCCATTGAAACTTTGTTGCCTTAAGCGGAGGCCTAGGCTGGCCAGGGTTTGCGGAAAGCTTGGCTTCCTCCACCACCAGGGGCAACCCAAGCCTTCCTCCTGGTTTCTCTGTGGCTATAGCCACCTTGGTTGGGTTAATTTGCATACTCGCTCTGATTGGCTGGTGGGTGTGGTGGAGGTATGGTCAATGTGCATATTACTCTTTTATTAGATAGGATTTCCATTGTGAGGAGTGTGCACTAACACAGTAGGCATGGGAGATCTTTGCAGGCCTTCAGGCAGGGCAGTCCTTGGTAATTCCAGGTATCTGTGAGGCAGAGAGAGTGGGCTGTGACAGCACTATAAGACACCACCTATCTTTGACCATCAATAGTATTAAAGACCAAAGAGGGTTGTCACTAGCAGTGAGAGAATCTGCTATAGTCACAGGCTCAAAACCCACCGGCTCTTCTTTCACATGCTTCCTTGCATCTGCACGGACATCTCTATGGGCTAAATAAGCAGAAAGAAGGCCGTGATGACCTTGAAGAGACAAGGAGTGTTGACTGGGGAGTGCAGGTTGGGAGCACAAAGGAAGGAGCCTTGACAGAGACTAACTCAAATGAGAGAAGCCAGCTGACCTGGATCCAAGAACCACACAATACATCCTTAAACTTGGGGCAGGGTCGAGGAGGGGATGATTTGTGGGTTTTGCCAAGTTCCATGGTGTGCATACTGTCACCATAGCTAACCTAACGTGACTAATGTGAAGTCACCCAACAGAAGTTGGGGAGCGATGCCCACAGTTGGCCCTGGTGAGGAGCTAGCCTCCCCCAGCAAAGCCCTGGAGTCCAGCACGCTGCTCCCAGCAGGTCTCACCCGGCTGAGGCGACAGGACATGGACAGGTCGCTCAGGAGGTGTGCCAGTGCGGCCACTCCAGCCACATAAGTTATACAAAGATGGGGCTCTGACGGCTGGCGTTCTCAAAGGCTTTGCAGAACCTGCTTCAGATCACAGAGGAACTTTAGTCTGCACGTCAGGACACTGAGGCCCGGGGCTTCAGAAATGCTCACCTGGGGCTCCCTGGCCAGGCTGAAATTGTTATGCTCAGCGTGGTCAGAAACACTCAGGAACGAAACAAGTAGTGACTCTGAAGCATCCACCTTATGTAAAAACTGCTCTTTGAAATTCTAATGCTGCTAGTTTGGCTTCTGTAAATGCTTGCTTGCTTAAATAATAAGGAAAATAAGACTACTCCAGAGAGGCCATAAAACTTCCCCAGACGAAGTTATCAGTGCTGGCGCCAGGCCAAGCCTTTGGTTGAGGTCTCAAAGCCCCAGCACACAAGGCTCTTTAAGAATTTGCAAAAGGAGCCGGAACCGGTTTGGCTCAGTGGATAGAGCAGTCAGCCTGCGGACTGCAAGGTCCCAGGTTTGATTCCGGTCAAGGGCATGTACCTTGGTTGCGAGCACATCTCCAATAAGGGACATGCAGGAGGCAGCTGATCAATGTCTCTCTCAAATCGATGTTTCTGACTTTCTATCCCTCTCCCTTCCTCTCTGTAAAAATTCAATAAAATACATTAAAAGAGAGAGAGAGAGAGAGAGAGAGAGAGAGAGAGAGAGAGAGAGAGAGAGAGAGAGAAGAATTTGCAAAGGGGACTGGAAACACCCCATATGTAGGAGACAAAGAAGGTAAAAATATATACATAGGGAAAGTGCCTCCATGTTGGGGCCTGAATTTGAAATACAGTTTCTCTCAGCCCGAGCATAATAATAAAGTGTAATTCCACCTCTTTGAGCACCGCTTGTTTCTTCTCCGGTCTTCTGTAACAACTGCACAGGCACTCGTGAGCAGGCAGCCCAGAGCAGGCAGCCCACAGATGGCTGAGCCACATCGAAGGTCACTCCAAGGGGAGCTTCTCAGCCCCAGGGACGCCTGGATGCTCTGTGTGCGCGTGGACTTGCGTGTGAATTTCACCAGTTGATGTCACCAGTGAAAGGAGAAGCTCATACTCTCTTCTCCTTGCCAGTGGGGTTTTTCTCTCTTCATTTCATTTCTGTGGTTAAAACCTGAAACTCGGCTACCTCCTCACCTCAGCAAATGAATGACATTTCCCAGAAATCAGTTCTTTCTCTAAACACTGCACTTTCATGCCGGTTTCCTCTAGGCTAATACAATCTATCTAGACCTCATGCCAGTCTCTCCCATCCCTGTCTTCCTCTCCCTTTTTGCTCACTGCTCCCCTTTCACCTGCATCCGAAAGGCCATGAACACCACCATCTAGAGGGTTCCCTCTGTCATCAGGACCAGCAGACTCTGGGGGAGATTCGTCCATGTCAGCCTTCTTCCGGACTCTTCCTGCTTACAGAGAACGCTCCTCTGGCAAGTCAGGGCAGCCTCTTTTTGGCCTGCTTGTGGGGTGCCTTGCTTCTGGGTGGCGGGCAGATCATGCCTCCTATTTACCCAACTCACCAGCTTGCTTGGTGGCCCTTAGAAACTTCCAGGCACAGTGTGTGTTGATCCCCATTTTTCAGGGGACAAGACTGAGGCACGAGAGGAAGAGAGCACTGTCAGGACACGCCACAGCCGTGAGATGTGAAGGAAGAGTGATGCAGCTTCCTGGGTTGTTTTAAAAAAACAAAGGAGAGGCTGCAACAAGAACCACATCACTCTCAACAGAGCCCTGCCTCCCTTCCCCAGCCAGCTGTGAAATAAGGGGCAACTCGGACAGGTCTAAGTTTTCCACATTATGTCGCTCTGCTGTGTGGAGGAGGCAGAGCGAGCGTGGAAGGAGGTGACACAATGGGAGGTGAAAACAGGCGAGCACAGTGCGAGGCCTGTGAGACCCGCGCTGGGATCACCACACTAAGCATCCACAGGCGGATCCAGGCTGCACAGACTCCAGGAAATGACCCTCCACTCTGCTCACACACAGTGTGAGGATGCCTCACGCCAGTGCTGGCAGGCACAGAACCGAGGCCCAATAAGGCCTGGTGCTGTGATGTGTGTAAATATAGGTAAAGGTGTATACACATATACACACAGGTAGATACACAGACTTTACGCAGGAGCACATGCAGTAGATACTAACACCCATGGGTTTCAGTTACCTGTGGTCAACTGTGATCAGAAAACATGAAATGGAAAATTCCAGAGATCAACAATTCATAAGTTTTAAATGGTGTGCCGTGCTGAGCAGTGTGATGAGATCTCATACCATCCTGCTGTCCCGTCCAGCGCGTGAATCATCCTCTGTCCGGCACATCCATGCTACCCACCCTCAGTCACTCAGTAGTGTCTCTGTTATCAGACTGACTCTCGTGGTATCACAGCACTTGTATTCAGGGGCCCTTAGTTTACTTACTAATGGCCCCAAAGCACAGGGGAAGTGACACCAGCAATTCAGATACGCCAAAGAGAAGCCACCAAGGTGAGTATAGTAAGATAAGATTTTGAGAAGAGACTATCTCTATATATAAAAGCCTAAGCAACTGGCTGACCAGCCGACTGGCTGTCCAGTTGTCTAACAGCTATTACATACACTGACCACTAGGGAGTAGATACTCAACACAGGAGCGGAAACCATAAACATGGAACAGACTGATGAATCTGAGAGAAAAGGGAGTAGGGGAAGGGCAGGAAGAGATTAACCAAAGATCTTATATGCATACTAGAGGCCTGGTGCACAGATTTGTGTACCAGTGAGGTCCCTCAGCCTGGCCTGCACACTCTCGCAACCCAGGACCCCTTGAGGGATGTTGGAGAACCTGTTTTGGACCAATCCCTGCAGGCCACACGCACCAGGCTCCTAGTATTCACATAAGTTTTATCACAGCACATTGTTATAATTGTCCTATCTTATTATTGTTGTTAATCACTTACTGTGCCTAATTTATAAATTAAACTTTACCATAGGTGTGTATATATAGGAAAAAAAACATAGCATATACTGTAGATGGTTTGGTATTATCTATGGTTTCAGGAATCTTAGAACACATCCCCTATGGATAAGGAGGGACTACTATACATGTATAGACAAATTATCTACACTAATAAAAGAGTAAGGTGCAAACTGATCGTACTTTTGTGACACTCACCAGCCAATCAGGAGTGTGTATGCAAATTAACCTAACAAAGATGGTGGATTAATTTGCATATGCAGGTGCCAAGCGGCCAGGGGCAGGACAGGGCTCTGTGTCATCGCCATGGTGTTCCACACTGTCCCAGCTGCTCTGGGCCTCTGGGCAGCATGGGAAGGCAAAAAGGCAGCTCCGGCCCAGAGCCAAAAGGCAGCTCTGGCTGGAGCAAAGACGTTGCTGGCAGCCAGGGTAAGGAAGGCCCATTCTTGCATGAATCTTTGTGCATTGGGCCTCTAGTTATATATAATTATGTAAGAGTTATAAGATTCTATTATGTAGGGTGTTTTCAATACTAGACTATTATTATAAAGGAAAACTGTTAGCCATAAAAACACTATTTTCTCTTGTCCCCAAAGGGATATGTTCTTTGTTTTGCTTTTGCTAATTAAGAGTTGGACATTGTTTAAATGTTTCTCATTGACTAAACTGGAGAGGAGACAATAAAATCAACAGATTCTTACAAGTCTTGAGAATCAGGATACAAGGGGAAAGCGTTTGTGGTTACAATTCCATCAAATCTAGACAACCACAGTCCACAGGTGCCTCATCTAAACCCTCAGAATTGTTAAATTAGATGAGTATGGATAGTCTTTTTTTTTTTATGAAGACATACATTAACAGCTGATAGCTATAGATTCTATTTTGAAAATCAAATGTATTTTAATGAACACTGCCCTCAAAATGTGTATTATATATTTGGGGGGAGAGGTTACCTGTATATTTTTATTTTTAGTGAGAGTGAGAGACAGAGAGAGAGAGACAGAGAGACAGACAGAGAGAGGAAGGAACATCAATGAGAGAGAGAAACATTGATCAGCGGCCTCCCATACACACCCCAACCGGGCACCAAACTCCCAACCTGGGCATGTGCCCTGACTGGGAATCGATCCAGTAACCTTCTGGTGCACAGGACAACACTCAGCCACCTGAGCCACACCTGCCAGGGCTAGAAAGTCTTTTAACACAGTGCCTGGAGAAGTGTTCTGTGATAGGTACTCTTGAGTTGCACTTGAAAGGTAAGAACCTGGCCACCACGCTGTGAGGAAGCGCACGCAACCACAGGGAGAGACCAGTGTTCCGGTGACAGGTCCAGCTGAGGGCTCAGACAACACCAGCAATGGATCGGATCGCTAAAGAGATGAGCAAGTGGGCCCTCAGAGGTCAAGCCACCCCAGCCTTTCAACCGTCCCCGAGAGGCTGCAGACATCACAGAGCAGGGACAAGCTGATGCACTGTGCCTTCCAAGTTCCTGACCCAGAGGATCGATCGGGAGTCCCGAAGGTGGTGATAGTGCTATGTCACACAGTTTGGGTTTGTTGCACAGCAATAGATAATCACTAAAATTGTTTTAAGGCAACGGAGAGTACAGAAAAGCTTGAGAGTGGTGAGAAAGCAAGGTCAAGGCTTCGGGATAGAAGGCTAACCTGGGTGCAGTGGGCGGAGCCTGTGGCAGAGGGACCCAGTGTGAAAGCCCTTATATAACAAGGCAACTCTGTGGGAAACAAACCTGAATGTGGGCGGGGCTGGCCCAAAAGGGTGCTTAGGGCGACACCTTAGATGCAGAGGTCGAGGGAAATTGAGTTCAAATGACTCCAAGGTTTGAACTAACGGTGGAGCCCCTGACGAAATGCAGTTCATCCCAAAGGGGACTAATTTGCTTTTCCAGGTGGGTAGTTGAGGGAGAGGAGAGAAAGTAAATTCCACTCTCAATATGTGAGATCTGCATGACGTCAGGGCAATCTAGGAAGGTGTAACAAGCAAGAAGTTAGAAATGCAGTGGGGCTGGTGTGGCTCAGTGGTTGAGCATGGACCCACATACCAGGAGGTCAAGGTTTGATACCTGGTCAGGGCACATACTGGTGTTGTGAGCTTGAGGGGGTGTGCAAGAGAAAGCCAGTCAATGATATTCTCTCATCATTGATGTTTCTATCTCTTTCTCCTTCTCCCTTCCTCTCAGAGATCAATAAAAAAAACACGTAAAAATAAAAAAAAGGCCAAGACCAGGTTGGCTCAGTGGATAGAGCGTCGGCCTGCGGACTGAAAGGTCCCGGGTTCAATTCCGGTTGGGGGCATGTACCTTGCTTGCGGGCACAACTCCAATAGGGGGCGTGCAGGAGGCGGCTGATCTATGTCTCTCTCTCATTGAAGTTTCTGACTTTCTATTTCTCTCCCTTCCTCTCTGTAAAAAAAAAAAAAAAAAAAAAAACAATAAAATATATTAAAAAAATCAATAAAATATAAAAAAAAAAAAGGAAGTTAGAAATTTAGAACTAGAAGTTGACCACTGGTTTTGGTCAAAATCTTTAAAATGGATGTGGTTCCCTCTGAGATTACATTAAGAAAAGGTCTCCACCTCAACCTATGTTTAGGGAGACCAGGGAGTACGAACATCACACCCAAGTTTTGGAAAGATGTGGTCATTAGGAGTGCCAAATGCTGCAGAGGTTGAAGAAACAAAATATCGAGAAAAGGGACCGAAACCAAAAAAGGGCACCAGGAAGGAACCCAGGGTTCCGGGAAGGCATCTCTCCCCTTCAGACCAAAAGTGGAATCAGACACGCAAACCAAAGGTTGCAACGACGACACAAAGCCTGCTGTGTACACCCCATAGACGGCTTCCTGTGTCTCTGGAAAGAGGAGTGGACAGAAACCGTGAACATGAGACGGTAACATGCACATTTCCAGGGTCTAAAGTGGGCAGAGGATCACCTGCCACTACCTGCCTCACGGAGAGAAAGTGCAGGTTAGATGGCCACAAAGTGCTCTGAGTTCCCCTGGCACCGCCGTGGGTCCGATCCCTATCTTTTAGCATTCGAGAGGAGCTGTGCTGAGCAGTTGTTGAACTCTTACCACATTCCCGTAAGGCAGATATTATCGCTGGGGGAGGAAACCAAGGCCACACAGCGAGTCAAAAGCCAAGGCGAGATTAGAGCAGGGCCCGCCTTCTGTGCAAGGGAGGGCCAGTTGGCTGGATTCCTCGTGTGTCAGTTACAGGTTCTTTGATCTGCCACACGGAAGAGGCTTGCTTCTGGGGAGGTTGTGAAAATAGACTCGTTAATGACCCTAAGGTTCTCTGAAACTGACTGAAGGGGATATGGGTAAAGGATGCAGCCACCCAGATTCTAGAAACAATAAAACAAATTCCAGGAACAGTGGGGATCCTGTGAACATCAGGGAGATTAGGGCACTGGGG
>PVJN01037079.1:0-21161 GCA_004026805.1 Lasiurus borealis | reverse complement strand
CCCTTTTCCTCTTTTCCCTCAAAGATAATTCCCTTCACAAAGGCGTTAATGGATACTTTTCAGAAACCGCTAAAGCTCTGTCAGTAATATTTCCTGCAGGGCTGCAAATTTGAGCCAGTCTCCACAATACATAACCTGGTTATAAATCATTAGACCTGCTTTTCCAAAGAAAATGGCACTTCCAGGACAGATACCCACTTTTGGTTCTTCACAAAATGACAAATGGCCCCATACTGAGACAGCCATTACATAAGCCACACCAGATCTTGATGCACAGCCAAGGGAGAGGTTAGTGGATGACATGAACTGAGTGCCCCCCAGTAGCTCCTGCTCAGGGGGCCCTGCTGCCCTGGTGCCCCACACTGACCCAACAGCCCTTTCCGTGCATGCCCCTCCTCCTGGTTGCTCCCAGAGCCTCATAAAGCAGTAACTGTGCCCCAGACAATTATGTCCTGACAGCATCTCCCTGTATATTCTTCTCACTCGAGAATCCTCCGAAATCCCTCTTCAGACCCATTAGCTGGCGAGTTGCAAAGCTCTAAGCCTTCAGACGGGATGATTTGTTATCCCAGAAACATTTCATTTTAATTCCTTAAGAAATTGCTCAGGCTGATTCTTGGGGAAAAAGAAAACAAATTTAAAAACTATAGTTGAAACTTTTTCATTCAAAACCACTTGCTGTTAAAAGCACTCGCCATTAAAAATCGACTACATTTTTTTCCGGAACACTTGATTGATTACACACACCCTCCCCTAGAAATATTGACGGATCCTCAGGCTGTGTTGGTTCCCCGAGCACACATAACACATAATCCTTGGCAAAATTACTAAAGGAATCATTTATATGGGCTGGAAGACTGCAGTTCTCCTGGAGAATTGCATTATTTCTTATCTCAACGACACTGCTGTCACTCTCAAAGTGGCCCTGCACCATGGCTCCCTGGAGACCTCCCACCGCCAGGCTGCTAAGGCTGCTGTGCCCTGGCAGCTGCCCCCTGAGCTGGGCCGAGCGTCAGGTGTGAGATAGATGGAGAGCAGCCGCCTGGGTCACTCCTCCTCCAGGGAATGCTTCTGCTCGGCCCCAGTGGTCATGAGGCCACAAGGCCTCCGCGAGGGCCCTCGGAGGAACAGAGACATGGCTCAGAGCCGGGCTCGGGGCTGGGGCAGGCCTGGCCTTGGCTAATTTAGTTGGCATCTGTCTAACGCTGACACCATCTGCATCTGGAATATTACTACCTGTCTCTCTCATGAAGGACGAAATCAGATCAAGCAGCTACAGAGCCAAACTATCCTCAAGGGTCCTTGCTGTGCTAGCACCTAATGACAATGTGCTATGCCCTGCGATGCAAACTGGAAAACCAGATTCTTTCCAAAATGCACCCAAACTTTGGTTTGTTTAAAAAACTGATTATCAAGTTATAGATCTGGAGCAGGGAAGGGAAGGGAAGAGAAGGGAAGGGAAGGGAAGGGAAGGGAAGGGAAGGGAAGGGAAGGGAAGGGAAGGGAGGGGAAGGGAAGGGAAGGGAAGAGATCTCTATTAAATTCATAATACAAAGAAGCAAAGCAAACCTCAACACACTCCTCCTACCTTCTGGTTGAATGTGCAGGGAACAGAGGTTCCTAGGAAGAGCTCAAACACCTGCCAACCCACTCCCCCATCCCTACCCCAATGTGTGTGTGTGGGGGGGGTGTAAAGGAATAATAGTTTTAAAGTTTAATAAACACCAATCAATACATACAGTGACATTTTATAGCCTACTGCTCTAGATTATTTTTATTTTCCACCAATATTTTTTAAACATCCAATCAATCTTCTGAATACCCTCAAAAATATTAAAGAAATACTTGCTGGATTTCTTTTTGGTCTGGCCTACAGTGGAACACTGGGTAGAATGCTGTTTATTTAGAAAGGACCCAACGAATATTAATTGAGTATATACTATGTATGGTTTTAGTGGTAAACAGAAGAAAGTATCTACCTGCATAGAGTTCATATTTAGGTGAGACAAACACTGTGCAAAACATAAATAACGTAATTTAAGGTGGTGATAGGAGCTATGAAGAGCATAAAGAGAAGTCTCAGAGTAATTCCTGTGGCGGAGGGGTGGGGAGAGAAGGGAGGGCAGAGCTGCTATTTTAAAGACCAATGGAGTTAATTTGTCTGAAAAAGGGATTTTGGATCCTCATAATAAGTGAGCGATGGGGAGATCCAAGGTAGCAAGAACAGCATCAAACACTTAGGATGCTTTTGGATACAAGTTGAGTCATTTGTAACAGAAGGGGACCGGACCAGCCCATAGAGCTAGCATGATTTTGATTTTGCAGATGAAGACACTGAAGTTCAGAGAGGTGACTTGCCCAAAGTCCCACACTGATAGGGTCAGAGCTGAGACTGGAATTGGGTCTTTGCCCACAGTCTCCGCTCTCAGCACCATAGCATTCTGATTCTAGGGATGACTCCCAGTGCTCCCCTTTGTCCCACCAAATGACATCTGTTCTGCAGGAAAATGACATTGTGCTGGAGAACGGGTTAGTAAAGGGACCTGAGGTATGCTGGGAGGGCACAGGAAGGTGAGGATGGGGAACATCAGTGGAAAAGAAGACTTTGCCAGTAGCCAGGGTCGCAGATGACATGGATTTCTCCAAGCAGTTGTGTGCTGGGACTTCTGTGGGCTTGAGAAAGGGGATGGAGCACCTTGCTGGCCCCAGTCTTGGTCCTTTCTGTGTATGCTGAAAGGATACACATTCCATTCCCAAGGATGGAAGGCAGGGCTCAGCTGTTTGCGATGGTCACTTTATGTGCCATTTCTTAGGAACATAAGGCAAAGAAATAAAACAAAAAGAAGCTGCGTTTCAGACCTAAGAGCCCATGATAAGGAAGCAAACAGATTTCATTTTCCCAAAAATAAACAAGTCACCACACGTGCATAAACTGGCATTCAAAGGTGGTTACAAATCAATCCAGCAGGAACTATAAAAATCCACATTGATCCACTCCAGAAAAACAAAGGAAAATAAAATCTGAGAGACCAAATGATTGGCTTGCTCTCTAAGCAGGCTGAATACCATGTCATTGAACAGCCACAAATATTTCTACCACTGAAGACTGCAAAGATGAAATTGAATAGAACATATTCAGATTCAATCAGATCATTTTGTTGTATTGAATATACCTTCAGAAGAAACAGTGCTCTCTCTCCTGTGGCTGACACATTCTAGGAAATGCAATGGGCCTAGATTCATGGCTTTCCTAGGCGTGCATGTTGATTGGAGGGGAATTTCTGTGCGTTATGCCATCCTAACTTCCTGGCGGTGTGTGGAGAATCCAGGAAAATCTACATAAGGTTTTGTAACCAGACAGCAAAGATGGTCTTGGAAGAAAGGGAAATTACTTCTCTCATTTGTAATTTTCTCGCCACTTGAAGAGCTAGGGTTAGATTTAGGGTTAGGGTTAGCATCTGAGTCTTTGGAAGCACATTGGATTCATCTAGAGAGTTAGGGTAAATGTAGTGGTAGTGCTAGGGTTAGGGTTAGTCTCTGAATCCTTGGATGCACATTGGATACAACTAGAGAGTTGTTAGGGTTTGGGTTAGGGATAGGGATAGCATTAGAATTAGGGGTAGGTGAGGGCTAGTCTTATAGCTAGAACTTTGGGTAGGTTTAGGTTTAGGTTTTAGGGTTAGGCTTAGTGTTATGGTTAGGACTAGGGTTATGGTTAGGGCTATGGCTAGGGACAGGGTAAGGGTTAAAGCTAGAGCTAGGATTAGGACTAGGTTAGAGTTAGTGTTAGGGCTAGGGCCAGGGCTAGGGTTAAGGTTAGGATTATAGTGAGGGGTAAGGTTAGTGTAAGGTTTTAGGGTTAGGTTTTAGGGTTGGATCTGGATTATGGTTAGGGTTAGGATTAGGATTGTGATTAGGGCTAGTACTAGGATTAGGGTTAGGGTTAGGTTAGGGTTAGGGTTAGTGATATGTTTAGGGATAGGGTTAGGATTAGGTTCAGTGTTAAGGCTATGGTTAGGATTAGGGTTAGTGTTAAGATTAGGGCTAGGGTTAGAATTAGGATTAGAGTTATGGTTAGGTTTAGGGGTAGGGTTGGGGTCACAGTTAGGGTTAGGGTTATGGAGAGGGTTAGGTTTAGGGCTAGGATTAGGGTTAGGGTTAGGGTTGGGATTAAGGTTAATGCTAGAGCTGGGTTAGAGTTAGGGTTAGCATCTGAGTCACAGTTTGCCAACCACTGGGCTAAGGGTTAGGGCTTGGGCTAGGGCTAGCGTTAGGTTTAGGGTTAGGGTTAGTGTCAAGGCTTGGTCTATGGTTAGTGTTAGGGTTAGGTTTAAGATTAAAGCTAAGGCTATGATTCGGATTAGGGGTAGGGTTAGGGCCATAGCTAGGGTTAGGGTTCGGGGGAGGATTAGGACCAAGATTAGAGTTAGGGTTAGGGTTATGTTTAGAGTTAGGGCTATGTCTAGGGTTAGAGTTTGGATTAGTTCTAGGGCAAGGGTTAGCATTAGTGTTATGACTAGGGTTAGGGTTAGGGTTAGGGTTGGGCCTAGATCTAGGTGAGGGTTACCTTCTGAATCCTTGACTACACATATGATTCACCTGGAAGTTAGAGTTGGTTAGGATTTAGCATTAGAGTTATGGTTTGGATTTAGGGATAGGGTTAGGATTAGGGCTAGGGTTAGCTTTTAGGGTGAGGGTTTAGGGTTAGAGTTAGGGTTTAGTGATAGGATTAGTTTTTAGGGTTAGGGTTATTGTTATAGTTAGAGTTTAGGATTAGTGTTAGGGTTAAGATTAGGGTTTGGGTTAGTGTTAGGCTTAGGTAGGGTTAGGGTTAGGGTTAGGATTAGGGTTAGGTTTGGGGCTAGTGTTTTGGCTGGGGCTAGAGCTAAGTTTAGGTTTAGGCTTATGGTTAGGGCTAAGGGTAGGGATAGGTTTTAGTGTAGGGTCAGTGTTTATGGGTGGGTTAGGGTTAGGGTTTAAGTTTAGGGTTAGGGTTAAGGCTAGGGTTATGGTTAGTGTTAGAAATGGCCTATGGCTAGCACTAGGGCTAGGGCAAAGGTTAGGACTATGGCTAAGGCTATGTTTAGGGTTAAGGCTAGGTCTAGGGTTAGGGCCAGGGTTAGGATTAGGATTAGGGTTAGGAGTACAAAATAGGTTTAGGGTTAGTGTTTAGGATTATTGTTAGAGTTTTGGTTTATTGTTAGGGTTAAGGTTAGGGTTAGGGTTAGGGTTAGGGTTAGGGTTAGGGCTAGGGTTAGGGCTAGGGCTAGGGTAAAGTTAGACATAGGGCTATGGTAAGGGTTAGGGTTAGTGCTAGAGTTTAGGATTAGGGTTAGATTTTTTTTAAATATATTTTATTGATTTTTTACAGAGAGGAAGGGAGAGAGATAGAGTCAGAAACATCGAGGAGAGAGATATCGATCAGCCACCTCCTGCAGATCCCACAGTGGAGATGTGCCAGCAAGTAAGGTACATACCCCCAACCAGAATCGAACCTGGGACCTTTCAGTCCACAAGCCGACGCTCTATCCACTGAGCCAAACCGGTCTTGGCTAGGGTTAGTTTTTAAGGTTATGTTTTAGAGTTAGGGTTAGTGTTAGGGTTAGGGGATAACATTCTGGTTATATGGGGAAGATAGGAAAGGGGTGTGACAGTAGAAATAATTGTGGAAATAATTGTAGAATTGCTTTTTTTCTTTTTGCCATAAATGTAATTTAATCCTAAATCAGAGGTGGTGATGCTTAATAACAATTAGCATTTCTTTAGCCTTTAGACGTTTACTGATGTTATTTAGCTTTGGAAAAACTGTTGGAAGATGATGAGCTTTGATTTCTTTAATTATCCAGTGTGGCAAATAAAGTCCGGGGATTAACAGAGTTTCTCACTCAATTCAGGCGATTGAAACACATTTGTTCCATTGAATGAATGCCTGCCCTCCCCAGAGCTCAAGGAGCACTTGAAGATGGAACACCTACTACACAGGCACGATCCTGTTCCAACACCAGTGTGGGTCATGGGGCTAGGAATTCTACTCAGTCCTGAGGCTCTTGTCTTCTTCCCTGTTAAAATTTCAACAGAAAAAAAAAGAGAGAAAAAAGAAAAGAAAAATAATAAAGCAACCTACATACTAGGATAAAGCCATCATGTTGATGAACAGCGGCCTTAATCAGTATTAAAGGTTATTTATGTTGGGAAGACGAAGTTACATCCCCTAATTGATTGAAGACACTTGAGTAATAGGATCCACGGAGTCCCAATAGGATTGTGTTGACATATTAGCTAATCTTTGTACTTGATGGCTAAAGGATACGGATGAGAGCCTCGCCCTGTGGCACATCCAGGGTAAGATTTCTGACCTTAGATTTATGTTATCTACTGGTACAGCAACAAACCCAGCTGCCTCCTGCATGGTCTGAATTACAGATTTTCCATTCAGCTGGACAATGAGAATCTGCTGCTACTTTCAGCACTCTTGAGCGCCTGCAGCATTCTAATGCCCTTGTTTACTTTAGCTTCTGCCTTTCCTTGGAGTTCATATGGGCAAAGCCCACTCCCTTGCCCATGGAAGGTGCTGCACCTATGCCCTTGGCAGTCTGTCACCAGACAGAGGCCAGCGATCCTCTCAGGAGCCACTTCCCCTGCCAATCTGTTCATTGCTGCCTTTCTCTCTTCAAAGGAGACTTTCTTTCATCAAAACTTTGCAGTCTAAAGAATAATGAACTCAATTCTCACTCTCTGTTCGGGGAAAGCACATTCCCAGAGCAGAGAGAGAGGAGCTTTGGAAATTTAGCGAGTATTGGCTGAGCCCTGTATTGCACTTGGCACTTGGAGTGGGAGAGTGTTTGGGTTGTGTGCCACCCTCAATGTGTCTGTTCCACGATTTTCTCCCAAATGTACCTTCCAGCTGCTTAGCTCCGGTCCTGTAATTTTAAAATATAGTCTGTATCTTACATCCAGGCTCTGCTTCTGAATCTTTCCTCTTTCCTTTTAATGAAAATATGGTCATATTATGTGGGCTGTTTCATGATCTACTTTTCAAAAGTGTAAAAGACTTTTAAATTGCCATGGTGATACTCCTTTACTTCAGAAGTTCATATATTACTTCAGTAATAAGCTTCCAAAGAGTATTTCCAGATTATTTTCAATACAGATGTAAATACAAGCATTAAAACATAAATACATGCTTAAAATAAAAATTTAATATACAGTGTTTCCTGGAGATTACTTTTTGTTTTTATTTGGCACATTATGGATATCTTCCACATCAATAAATTATGCCAGCATCATTGTAGAAGCAAAGGTCAGATATTATATATTCAGAATATTTCCTGTGTTTTACAATAAAAACAATAAGATGAACAACATTTAGCTGAATACTTTTCCTCTTCATTAAGAAAATTTTAAACAAACCAAAAATAAAGACAATAGTATAATGAAATCCTACATCTCTATGACTTAGCTTCAAAATTATCAAATATTTTGTCAATCTTGTTTCATTTATCTCCCCTTCCCCTGCACAAAACCACATACATATTCACACACACACACACACACACACACACACACACACACACTTCTTTTTTTTAGAATACTTTAAAACAAATCTGACACTTTCTATGGGACAGAAAGGGAAGTGTACGAAAGGACCACCAGATAAAACCCAAGTCCTCCTCTCCTCTATCTCACTCATCCTCCTTGAAGGGCCTTGCACGGAAGGAGGAAGCTCTGCCTCCCTGCTTTCTCTATGCAATCAGAGTGCCAGGCTTGTGCTACACTTACTTTATAAGGTGGCAGTAGCACGCACTGTAGAATCAGTAAGAAGTGTGTTCTGCTCTTGCCTTTCTCAATCACTGACTTTCTGAATTTAATCAAGTAATTTAGCCTTTGTGAGCCCTAGACTTGAAATAACAATAATAACCACCAGCTCACAAGGCTGTTCTGGGGGTAAATGAGATCATGAATGTGAGTTAAGCACCAAAAGCACGGTGCCTGGCACAGAGGGGAAAACATGTGGCCCACGTCAACCTCCTGCCCTGAGGAAAGTAGCTCAAGCAGAGACTCCAGGCACCTGATTCCAGCACCAAGCCCTGACCTGGAGGAAGGGAGCTCTGCGGCACAAATATGTCTCCTGACTTGTCACTAAGGCATGAAAATAAATACTCTATTGCGTGTCTCTATCTCAGAACCATACCAGGCAGTCAATTGTGACCGTGCCATCATCAATCCATGACTACTGGGCAAGTTAGCTATGAATTGCTCCAAATGTGCATTGCCTTACCAAGCTATAGGTGATTAAACTGAGCCATCCATGACTTGCATTTTTCTTGATGGAGCACCAAACAGGTTTTATTTCCTATGCTGGGGCCTGTGACTCCAGGTGGGTCATGTCACGTCTCTGAACCTATTCTCCTCATCTGTGGAATGAGGGCATTGGAGTCCACTATTCCAGTGAAGAAGGAGCAATTAGAACAGAAAATCACTAATCTCCACATTGGCTTGAACCTGATGGTGTGATCGCCTATGGGATTGTGCAGTTGAAGAGTACAGGCTTCAGGATGCCAACAGCGTATTTCAAGAACCAGAACAAATACTCCAAAAATCTGTATGGAACCAACAAATACCTTAAACAGCAACAGTGATCTTGAGAAAGAAGAACAACATTGGAGGTATCACCATACCTGATATCAAACTATACCAAAAGGCCATAGTAATCAAAACAGCACGGTGCTGGCATAAAAACAGACATATAGATCAATGGAACAAAACAGAGAGCCCAGGAGCCATCCCACACGTTATGGTCAATTAATAGTTGACAAAAGAAGCAAAAATATAGGATAAGGTAAAGAGAGTGATCACCAGAACGGTGAGCCAAGGTTTTTTCCTGGGGTCGTGTCTTATGAATGAACTCTGTGGACCAGGAGGTTTAAGCCAAAGTGTGGAAACTTCATTACAAGCAGATTCAGACTCACCGCATGGGGAGGGGGCCCAATAATGGGCGGCACACGTAGCCTTGTAATCTAGGGTACATAATTGATACAAGCCTGCTTGTCACCTGATTGATTCCCTCAATTGTTCTTGCTCAGCAACAAACATGAACTTGTTTCTATGCCTCAGTTCACCTTATTGTTGCAGACTCTCCCTAGTTTCCCATGCCTTCCTCTCTGAGTCCAAAAACATTTTGTTATTCCTGCTTGGTTGGTTCCTGTGGTTAGGCTTGCTCAAATTACCATGTCTGCCCCTGCCTATGTTCCACCTGCCTTTGTTTTCCACTGGACCCCTGCCTGTGTGCTTGCATGTCAATCTAATTCCTCTCAATAGTGCACTTGATAAATAGTGTGGAAATATTGGACAGATACATGCCAGAAAAATGAAACTGGACCACTTTCTTACACACAACCATAAACTCAAAATGGATTAAAAAGCCATAAAAAATCCTAGAAGAAAACATAGGCAGCAAAGTCACAGACATTTCTCATCTCAATATTTGTTCTGATATAACACCTTCGACAAGGAAAACAAAAAATAAATAAACAAATAGAGTAACAACAAACAAAAAGCTTTTTTCCTGTTATTTATGTTGTTGACACTATTGCAGATGTCCCCCATTTTCACCCTCTTGGCCTTGTCACCCAGCTTGGGCCCCTCCTTCCCTCTGGCCATTACCCCATTGTTGTCTGTGTCCATAGGTTAGGCATATATGTTCTTTGGCTAAATCCTTCACCTTCTCTATTCAGTGTCCCCTCATCTCTTCCCTCTGACAGCTGTTAGTATGTTCCCTGTATCCATGCCACGGTTTCTAGTTTGTTCCTCGGTTTATTTTGTTCATTAGCTTCCAGATACAAGTGAGATCATATGGTATTTGTCTTTCTCTGACTGGCTTATTTCATTTAACATAATAATCTCCAGCTCCATCCATGCTGTTTCAAAGGGTAAAAGTTCCTTCTTCTTTTATTGCTGTGTAGTATTCCATTGTATCAAGCATGTCAAACTCGTGGCCAGTAGGCCACATGCCTCGTTCAAATAAACAAGATTTAAATAAATGAGGCATGTGGTTCGCTGGCCATGAGTTTGACATGCTTGGCAAATTTACCAGTTGTCCGAGAAGGGTATTGGGTGGAGGAGATGAAGGGATTGAGCAAAGCAGAAAAAAAAAAGAGAAAAAATATCTCAGGGACATAGACAACTGTGTGGTTATGGCTGGGTAGGAGGGTTTGGGTGGAGAAGGGCATAGGGGTATCAATGGTGATGAATGGAGACTTGATTTGGTGCGTTGAGCACACAATACAGTGTGCAGATGATGTGTTGTAGAACCGTGCACCTGAGACATGTATAATTTTGTTAACCAGTGTCACCCCAATAAATTCAATAAAAAGGAATGAAAGGAGCATAGGCTTTACAGTCAGTCGACTTGTGTTATTCAAGGCTTATTATTCATTATTCACTGACTCTGTGACTCAGAGAAAGTCTCACCCTCACTGAATTTCTGCTTCTTCAACTTGAACTGAGATGTAATAATGCATACATCACAGGGTTATTCATTCGTTTATTCGCTCATTTCTCCCATTCATTCTTTGAATCTTATTGAGAACCTACAAAGGACTGTCCTAGTTGCTGAGAAGACAGCAGTGAAGAGAACAACCAAAATCCCTGCCCGGATCTAAATGGAGACACATAGTTCAACTGCAACATCATTTATTTGACTTGCATTTCATTGTTGGATATTTAGAATATTTTCTATGTTTATGGCCACAAACAATTGTAGGGCGTGTGTAGTGGTAGAGGAAAGGAATTAAACAAAAATAAAGGGTAAAATGGATTTAAATGATAAAAGAAAAATAAAACGGGAAGTGGGTACAGGGAGTGCAAAAGGGGCAGTGAGAAAAGGGACAGGGTTGCAGTTTTAAAGAGGCAGCCAGGTAAGACTGAAATGATGACATTTCAGTGACATCCTGAAGGAGACGTGGGAATGCGCATGAAAGCATCCAGAGGAGGCATGTTCTGGGCTAAGGAAAGAGGGCAGAGGTCCTGAGGCAGCACCATGCCTGGAATGTTTTAGAAAGGAAACCAGTATGGCAGGAGCAGAGTGGGTGAGGAGGCGAAGGCCAGCCAGGGAACGGGGCAGTTCATGTTGTAAGCTCTTGCTTTTTATTCTCCCTGTGTCTTGAAGCCATTGACAGGGTCTGAGAAAAAGCATGATATGATCTCACTCAGCATTTTTCGAAGCATAGTCTGGGGACTCCTCACGCAGTCAAAATATCTTCACAGAAATATAAGACATAATGTGCCCTTTTCAGTCTCATCTTCTCACGAGTATACAGTGGAGTTTCTAAAGGCGGCACAACACATAATGGATAATACATTGAAAGCAGAAGCAGATAGGAGTATCTATCTATATTCTGTTAAGTGAGCTATTAAGGTGCTTTTCAAATTACATACACTTTCCAAAATGTACAGTTACTTTTCTCATTTTATTGTTTTGTTTCAGAAAATGTTATTTTTTCAGAAAACTCTTTTTTTATGTTAATATGCAATGGGTTTGTTATTATTATTTTAAATAAGTTAATTACATTTAAACTTTCAGTTTTAATTTATAAATATCAATAGCTATTGATTTACATAGCAAAAGCTTTTCGAGGTCCTCAATTTCTTCCAAGGGTTTAAAGTGTTCTGATATCAAACGCCTGAGCACCGCTAGTAGAACAAAGGTTTGATGGGGCTGCAGGTGTTGAGCGGAGACTGGGGAAGCATGTCAACGAAAGGATGCTGGTGACTGAAGTGGTGGCACTGGGGAGGCTGTGAAGTGCTTGGGGTCTGGATATATTTGAAGGTAAAACTGACAGAAATGACTGATGACCATATGTAAATCTGAGAAAAAGAGTTGAGAATTACTCCTTGGTTTCGGTCTGAGTAATCAGAAGGATCAAATTGTTCACCAAAAGGAGGAAGACGGTGGGAGCAGACTCAAGGTGGTAGGGAGAGGAGGCGCAAGGAGATCAGAAGCTGTTTTAAACATGGTAAATTTTAGGTGTCCAGAGATTTCAAGTAGGTAGATGTACCTACATGGCAAGTGTGAAGAGAGGGAATCAGGCTAGAGATATACGTTTGGGGCGTCACCACTATTTAGAGGCACTTAAAGTCATGCAACTGCCTGAGGGCTTCAGGGAGTGAGTGTGGTTGGAGGGAGTGTGTTCCCTGTATAAGAGGTAACACATTCAAAGGTGCTACAACATCCAGCGTTGGAGAGAAGAGGAAAGAGAGGAGGATACCAAGAAAAAATGGGAGAAAGAAAAGAAGGGTGGGGTTCCAGATGCCAAGTGAAGAAGGCATGTTAAGGAAAAGTGGTCAACAATCTTGAGCAGTGAGTACTGACTACTGAGTTTATAGTACTGCTGGAGGTCAGTGTTGCCTTTGATCAGCGTTTCTGTAGGTGGATGGAAGAAAGTTGACTGGAGTAAGCCGGTGACAGAATGGAGACAATGAGGATAGACAATTTGCTGTAATGGGAAGGAGAGAAATCAAGTGTTAGTAGAGGGAAAGAAAAGTCCAAAGAGCATATCTAATTTATTTTCTCTTTTGATAGAAAAGAGGAAACAGTATTCTTCTTCTTGTTTTTAAATTATTATTAAATATACTGGGATAATATTGGTTATTAACATATTAATTAATTAGGTATACAACTAATAACACAACATCTGTGTGCTCTATTATCTGCCCACCACCTGAAATCTAGTTTCCTTCTCTCACCATATATTTGACCTCATTTACTGTCTCTTTCCTTCCCAAATCTTTTATCCTCTGGAAACTATCATTTAGTTGTCTGTGTCTATCAGTTTGTTGTTTTATTTGTGTGCTTGTTTTATTTTTCATTTGTAGATTTTAGTTTTCCATCCTACATATGAGCGAAAGCATATGGTTCTTGTCCTTTTCCATTGGACTTATTTCACTTAGCATGATACTGTCAAGACCCCTTCATGTTGTCGCAAATGGCTGTGTTACTTTTTTTTTTTTGGCTGAGTAGTATTCCAGTGTACATATATCACATCTTCTTTATCCAATCATTTGTTAAATAACAGCTAGGTTGTTTTCATGTCTTGGCTTATTATGAAAAATTTGGCAATGAACATTGGGGTAAATATATCTTTATTAATAAGTATTTTCAAACTTTTCAAGTAAACAAAAGAGTAGAAAAACATGCTTTGACAAGACAAAAAAGAGCTTGGAGAATTAATTGCACAAAAGAATTCTTAGGAAGGAGAAAGCACAGGGTCTAGAGAGAAGTAAAGGAGTTGGCCTTGTTCAGAGTGATAGGAGGGAGATAGAGAACATGGATGCAGGTACAGGAGGGTGGAGTATGAGCTAATTCCTTTTCTCTGCTTCTATTTCCTCAGTGAAATCAGAAGCAAGCACATCATTGAGAGTTAGGCTAGGGTAGGAGGTGATGCAGCTTAATAACAAAAAGAATTTGTGAGATATGGTAGTTGTAAGACCACATGACATATTCTTTAGTTCTGGATAAATACTTAGTGCTGTTTATTCTTAACTATCAATTTGGGAAGGCAGTGCTATTTTTCACTGTGTCTTATGTATCCTCAGTATAAGGGTATCATTGTTTTCTATTGGTCAAATGCACACATTTAGTAAGATTTGTCTTCCTATTGACACTCTCCCATATTTCCCACTGTAATCCTCAGATCTATGGAGATGTTGAGGAGACACTGCTTTATAATATGTACTTTCATGTATTTCTGATGACTAAAGATGAGAAATGGGTTCATACCTCTGGCTCATAGTTATCCACCAAAAAGCCTGGTGGAATTATAGAGATTAAGTAGTCCTGTGCAATTTCATGCAGTTGATGGAAGACGTGCCTGGAAAACTCTGCTGTATACGTACATCCAGAGCTATAGTACCTATAGACAGAGGAGTGCTAAGTAAGGAGGGTAGGGAGGATATTAAGCCATGTATTCTCTTTCCAGTCAATTTCTCCACAGGTCCCAGGGGCCTCCCTCCAGCCCTGGCAGCTAGCAATTATTTATCACTGTCTTAGAGGGAAATCACTTTGCAGAACCAAAGGCAATAAATTCTTAGCTTTTCAGTTCAAGAGCTATCTCTTTCCCCCTACCTCCCCTAAGTAAGAGAGATAGACACAGGTTGTGCTCCCCTCCCACCCCAACCCCTAGCTGTGTTGGGGGTGGTAAAAAGGGGTAACCACCCAGAGGGCTGAGGACCCAGTGACAGAGGGAAATCATACCAGTGTTCATCAACAGCAGAAAAATAGGACTATAGCAAGTTGGGTCTGAGGCTGGGAGAGTCTGCCTCAGCCTCAGAGAAGTCAGGAAGAGCTATCTCACAATTTCTGAGTCCAGGAGGAGCCTGTGGTCAGGACAAGGAAGACACAAAGTGAGAATAGCTCATTTGAAGTGATAATAGGACTCCAGGACATGCAGCAGGAATGACTCCACAGGAGGATCAGAGAGGACGCTTGCATGATGTAGTGAGTGCCAGCATACACAGACCAAGTTTCAGCACCCAAGGCTGATCCCTCCTAAGGGACATTTAAGTAAATATACCACTTTGTAAATATACCAGGACTGATTGAGAACCCCTGAACTGAACTTCCTGAATCCAATCTGAAGATGACCATGTCTATTCCTTACATACATTGTATTTATTTCATAAGGATAAATATAATTAAAGATTAACTAGAATACAGAAAAAAATAGAGAAATTCACTTTTCTATCCATATGCATTGTTTCTTATTAAGACCCCTTACAAAATGGAAATATTCATTGAAGAAATAACACCCTACATCACTAACATCTTAGTATGAATGGTCTTATCACAGTGGCTCTCAAATGTGAAAGGTTTTTCTCCTGGAATATGTTTGGCAATGTCTAGAGAAATTTTTGACTGTCACAGGTTGGGGCGTGGGGTTGTGTGCTCCTGGCATCTAGTGGGAAGAGCAAAGGAAGGCTTTGAACATCCTACAATGCACAGGTCAGAACTCCACAACAAAGAATTTTCCAGCCCCCAATGTCAATACTACTGAGGTTAAGAAAACCTCAATTTGTCTCCAGAGTCAAAAGATAAGTTCAGGAGAGAAAGAAGATGACTGCCAACTGAAAGGCAGACTGCAAGATACTGTGTGAGTGAGAAAACAACGGGAGAGTGTGTGGTCACATGGGGAGTGTTTGCTGGTGGGTTGAGGGACAGCTATACTCCAGGAGACAGTGGGGAACTGCTGGATGGGGCTTCCCTGACCAGGAAAACCTCACTGCCTCTTGGTTTTCTCCCAAAGTGATGGAATTGGATGCAGAGACCACACCATCATGAAGGGGAAAGTGGATGTTATTGGAAGCCTGAAGATCTACAATTACAGAATCCACTGAACAGCTGCAAACCCAAGACCATCAGTCCTTGAGTGGCACAAACACATGGATTCAGAGGTGCTCTCACTCCTCCAGGGAAAGGAGAGAGAGAACTACATAACCAGATACCCAGAAAAGAGAGATCATGGGGAGCAAAAGAAACAGCCTGCATATGAAAGAAAAGCAGGCATCACCAGAAAAGGAAGTAAACAAAATGGAGGCAAGCAACATGTCAGAGGAAGAATTCAGACAAATGGTTATAAGGTAGCTGAAAAGAATGGAAGACAGATTTGACAATATGAGTAAGAACCAAGAAGAAATGAACAATGACATTGCTGCTGTAAAGAACTCAATATAAAGCATCAAGAGTAGACGAGAAGAAGCAGAGGACCACATCAGTGAGCTAGAAGAAAGGGTAGGAAAAAATACCCAAATAGTGCAGCTTCTAGAAAAAAAAATTAAAAAGCAGGAGGAGAGCCTAAGAGAACTGTGGGACAACATAAAAAAACAAAACAAAACAAAACAAAAAAAACACACAATAACAACCACATTAAAAGGGCACCAGAAGAAGCGGAAACTGAGCAAGAAATAGAAAACATGTTTGAAGAAATAATGACAGAAAACTTCCCTGATATAGGAAAGAAAAAACCCACACAAATCCAAGAAGCTCACAGAATCCCAAGCAAAATGGACTCCAAAAGACTGACACCAAGGCACATTATAATTAAATTGGCAAACACTGATGACAAAGTAAAAATCTTAAAAGCGGCCAGAGAGAGACAGAAAGTTACCAATAAAGGAAACCCCATCAGACTAGTGACTGATTTCTCAACAGAAACACATCAGGCCAGAAGAGAATGGAATAAAATATACCAAATCATGCAAAGGAAGGGTCTGAATCTAAGAACACTATACTTAGCAAGGCTACCAATCAAAATTGAAGGTAAATCAGGAGCTTCACAGACAAAAAGGATTAAGGGAGTTTATTACCACCAAACAAGCAATTCAAGAAATGCTAAAGGGGTCTGCTACAAAAACAAAAATACAAAAACAAAAAGAAAAACAAAAAATACAGAAATAGGAAGTGAAGAAGGAACACAGGGTAAAGAATAAAAATGGTGACAAACAAGTACCTATCAATAATAACTTTAAATGTAAATGGATTAAATGCTCCAATCTAAAGACATAGGGTAACAGATTGGATAAGAAAATATGACCCATATATCTGCTGTCTACAAGAAACCCACCTCAGAAAAAAAGACACACACTGATTGAGGGTGAATAGATGGAAAAAGATTTTTCAGGCAAATGGAAATGAAAAAAAAGCTGGGGTAGCAATACTTATTTCTGACAAATTAGATCTCAAAATGAATGACATAACAAGAGATAAGGAAGGCCACTTCATAATACTAAAGGGAGCAATCCAACAAGAAGAAATAAGTCTGGTAAACATATATGCATCCAATACAGGAGCAACCAAATACATAAAAAAACACCTGGTGGATATCAAGGGAGAGACTGACAGTAATACAATCATAGTAGGAGATTTTAATGCCCCACTGTCACCACTGTACAAATCCTCTAAACAAAAAGTCAGTAAAGAAACATCAATCCTAAATGACCCACTAGACTAGATGGAATTAATTGACATCTTCAGAACATTTCACCCCAAAGCCAAAGAATATACATTCTTCTCAAGTGTACATGGGTCATTTTTAAAGATAGATCATATGTTGGGTTATAGGCAAAGTCTCTTCAAATCCAAGAAGATAGAAATCATATCAAGCATCTTCTCAGATCACAGTGGTATAAAACTGGAAATCAACTACAATTCAAACAATCCAAAAAAAAATCAAACACATGGAGACTAAACAGCATGCTATTAAACAATGACTGGGTTACCAGAGAGATCAAAAAATAAATAAATAAAAAACATCATGGCAACAAATGACAATGAAAACACAACAATACAAAATCTATGAGACACAGCGAAAGCAGTCTTGAGAGGGAAGTTCATAGTTCTACAATCCTACTGTAAAAAACAAGAAACAATGGTAATAAATTACCTAACCCTACAACTCAAAGAGTTAGAAAGAGAGCAAAAAGAAAAGCCCAGTGTAAGCAGAAGGAAGGAAATAATAAAGATCAGCATAGAGAACAAAAAGACAATACAAAAGATCAACAAAAGCAAGAGCTGGTTCTTTGAAAGGATAAACAAGATTGATGAACCTCTAGCCAGGCTCACCAAGAAGTAAAGAGGGAGGACCAAAATAAACAAAATCAGAAATGAAAGAAGAAAAATAACAACAGACCCCACTGAAATATAAAGGATTGTTAAAAAATAATATGAACAACTCTATTCCAACAAACTGGACAACATGAAGGAAATGGACATATTTCTAGAAAAATACAACCTCTCAAAACTCAAGCGGGAAGAATCTAAACACCTTAATAGGCCAATAACTAAGGAAGAAATTGAAGCAGTCATTGAAAAGCTTCCAACAAACAAAAGCCTGGGGCCAAATGGCTTCACAGGGAAGTTTTACCAAATATTCAAGGAAGAACTAAAACCTATCCCCCTCAGAATATTCTAAACAATTCAAGAGGAAGGAACACTTCCAAGCTCATTCTATGAAGCCAGCATCACTCAATACCAAAACCAGATAAAGACAACACAATGAAAGAGAATTACAGGCCAATATCACTCATTAACATAGATGCCAAAATCCTCAACAAAATTCTAGCAAATCGGATCCAGCAGTACATTGGAAAGATAATACACTATGACCACGTAGGATTTATCTCACAGATGCAAGAATGGTATAATATCCACAAATCAATAAGTGTGATACATTACATAAACAGATTGAGAGATAAAAATCACATAGTCATATCAATTGATGCAGAAAAAGCATTTGACAAAATCCAACACCCTTTCTTGATAAAAACTCTCATCAAGGTGGGAATAGAAGGATCATACCTCAACCATAAAAGCCATATATGATAAACCCACAGCTCACATCATGCTTAATGGGCAAAAACTAAAACCATTTCCCATAAGAACAGGAACAAGATAGAGATGCCCACTCTCACCACTCCTGTATTAGCCATTGCTATCAGACAAGAAGAAATAAAAGGCATCCAAATTGGAAAAGAAGAAGTAAAGCTGTTCTTATTTGTAGATGACATGATATTGTACATAAAAAAAACAAAAGACCCCATCAAAAAACTATTAAACTTAATAAATAAACTCGGCAATGTAGCAGGATACAAATTAATGCCAAGAAATCTATGGCATTTCTATGCACCAATAGTAAACTTACAGAAAGAGAGACTAAAAAAAGCAATCCCATTTACCATTGCACCAAAAAAATTAAGATAATTAAGAATAAACTTAACTAGGGAGGTAAAAGACCTATATGTAGAAAACTACAGGACACTGAAAAAAGAGATAAAGGAAGACATAAACAGAGGGAAGAACATACCATGTTCATGGATTGGTAGAATCAACATCATTAAAATGTCCATACTACCCAAAGGAACCTATAGATTCAATGCACATCCCATTAAAATACCAATGGCATATTTCACGGACCTAGAAAGAACTCTCCAAAAATTCATCTGGAATAAAAAAGACCTTGAATAGCCACAGCCATCCTGAGAAAGAAAAATAAAGTAGGTGGGATCTCAATACCAGATTTCAAGCTTTATTACAAAGCCACTGTTCTCAAAATAGCCTGGTACTGGTTTAATTACAGACATATAGACCAATGGAATAGAATAGAGAACCCAGCTATCAACCCAAACCACTGTGCTCAATTAATATTTGACAAAGGAGGCATGAACATAAAATGGAGTCAAGACAGTCTCTTTTATAAATGGTATTGGGAAAATTGGACAGATACATGCAAAAAAATTGAAACTAGACCATCAACTTACACCATACACAAAAATAATCTCAAAATAAATAAAGGACTTAAACATAAGGTGGGAAACCATAAAAATACTAGAGGAATCCACAGGCAGAGAAATTTCAGATATATGCCAAAGCAATTTCTTCACTGATACCACTCCTAGGGCAATGGAAACTAAAGAGAAAATAAACAAATAGGACTACATCAAAATAAAAAGCTTTTTCACAGCAAAAGAAACCATCAACAAAACAACAAGAAAACCCACTGCATGGGAGAACATATTTGCAAATGTTATCACTGATAAAAGTTTAATCTCCAATATCTACAGGGAACTTATACAACTTAATAAAAGGAAGATAAATGATCCAATAAAAAAAATGGGCAATGGACCTAAATAGAATCTTTTCGAAAGAAGACAGAAGGAAGGCCAAGAGACACATGAAAACATGCTCAAAGTCACTAATTATCTCAGAGATGCAAATCAAAACGACAATGTGGTACCATCTCACACCTGTCAAAATGGCAATCATCAACAAATCAACAAACAATAAGTTCTGACAAGGATGAAGAGAAAAAGGAACCCTTGTGCACTATTGGTGCGAATGCAGACTGGTGCAGCCACTATGGAGAACAGTATGGAGTTTCCTCAAAAACTAAAAATGGAACTGCCATTTGGCCCAATAATCCCACTTCTAGAAATATATGCCAAGAAACTAGAAACACCAATCAGAAAGCATATATGATCCCCTATATTCATAGCAGCACAATTTATCATAGCTAAGATTTGGAGACAGTCTAAATGCCCATCAGCAGATAAGTGGATCAGAAAACTATGGTTCACCTATACAATGGAATACTATGCTGCTATAAAAAAGAAGGGATTCTTACCATTTGCAGCAGCATAGATGAACCTGGAGAACATTATTTTAAGTGAAATAAACCAACCAGGCAATGAAAGAAAAATACCACATGATCTCACTCATTTATGGAAAATAAAGAACATTATATATCTTTTTGATGAACAAAATGATAGATACAGAGGCAGTAAAGCACCAAACAGACTGTCACATTATAACAGGAAAACTGAGGAGTGTTGGAGAGGATGGTAAAGAGATCAACCAAAAGACTTGTATGCATGCATATAAGCACACCAATGGACACAAGACACTGAGGGCGGGTGGGATAAGGGCATGCGACAGGGGTAGGGAAGGCTAGAGATAGGTCATTGGGGGAAAAAAGGAGATATATGTACTACTACATGTAACACTTTAAACAATAAAAAAAGAGTAAAAAAAAAACAGATGAAAAAATATATATAAAAAAATAGGTTCATCTCAAAAACACCAAATTTCTCAAGAAGGAAGTTGGTACAGATGGAGGAAGAATATAAATCGAAACAGAGGGAAAATAAATCCTGGTTTACTCCAGATTCTGAAGTACTAGTAGTTTCAGCATGATAATTTATGCTATCTAATACCCAGCAAAAAAGAACTTTACAGCTAATTGCATCCTTCTTCCAATGGTACACAAAACAAACACTCAAAATACTAACAGCCACACAATACAACAAAAACACTAACATTTTATTTCATCACCATCTGGCATGCATAACAAACACTTCTCACGTTGTTTCATGAGAGTCAGGCCAAGTTAGGCTTACAGATTAGTGAAAGTCTATCCTTGAAGGTTAGTAAACTTTGTTCAGTCATCAAAGACAAGGTAAGCCTTATAGTTCTTTCTCACCTACTTTTATATATTGCTCCAATTCTGAGGAAATTGCTTGGTCACTTTTCAAAAGCCTAGTTTAGTGGTAGCTCCAAGCAGAAATGACCACACACACACACACACACACACACACACACACACACACACACACAC
>PVJN01037078.1:0-21131 GCA_004026805.1 Lasiurus borealis | reverse complement strand
CCCCCTCCTTCCCAGGCATACCCCAACCCCCCAGTGTCTGTGTTCATTGGTTATGCTTATATGCATGGATACAAGTCCTTTGATTGATCTCTTATCTACCCCACCTCTCCTTAATCTTCCTGCTGTAATTTGACAGTCTGTTTGATGCTTTACTGCCTCTGTATCTATCCTTTTGTTCATCAGTTTACAATGTTCTTCATTAGCCACAAATGAGTGAGATCATGTGGTGTTTCTCCTTCACAGAGTTTTGTTCTTGATGCTTAAGTTTTACTACCATTATGGTAGCTTAAAAATAAAAAAGAGCAAAATGTAGGAAACGACTATAGGGTTAAGCCTCCAACTAACTTGTTGGCAAAGCCACAAATAAGTATCAGCTCAGAGGGCCCTCTTAGCATAATTAAGCTTGACCTTATGATACTTCCTAGATCCCTCCTGCGTAGCTTGCTGTCTGGATCTTTTCTCTGTGACCTTAGCCAAGCACAGGCAATCCACCTAAACCCAGCTTATTCTCTTGGTCTGTCTATTCTACATCCTCACCGCCCTCCCTCAGGCTCGCCGAACTCTTGGCCGTGCTGACATGGCACAAATATCAATGATGAGAATCATTGATTGGCTGCCTCCTATCTGCCCTCTACTGAGGAGGATCAAGCCTGCAACCTAGGCATGTGCCCTTGGCTGGAATTGAACCTGGGACCTTTCAGTCCACAGGCCGGTGCTCTATCCACTGAGCCAAACCAGCTAGGGCAGTGGTTGGCAAACTGCGGCGCTGTTGACTAACAAGTTTGCTGACCACTAGGCGAGGGCAGCTACAATTTTTAAATGTTGCTACCAATAGTCTGAGTTTGTTATTTGCTGGACTCCCAGCTCAGTAGCTCACTGCCCTCTAATTGCTCCCAAAAAGGAAAGATAAAGGAACTAACCCATCCACCAGAGGTTTAGTGTGTGGATCGGGAAGAACTCTTATAAACAACAGAAGCTGATAGAGCATGCTTTACAACTGCAATTTTATGCTAAAGGCAATGTTCATATTTTTTGCCAAGGGATTCAGTTTACATCAATCCCTACAAATTTATGTACTCAGTGTATAAAATTATAACATATTAATAATCCTCTATCACAATAGAGAGCCAGCATGGTCTAGCAAATTGTGTGCTGAATACCCTTTCCAGCCCTGTACCCTACAGGGATTCTGTAAAGATTAATTAGTAGATCCCTCCAGAGAGCACTGAGTTTTTCTCCCAAAAAGTCTTACAAATGCCTTGTATTTATTACTCCAGAAAAGGAAAAAGAGGCAATAATAAGGCAATGAGACTTTTTGAAAAACGGCAGTTGACATAAAAATAAATGACATAACTGATAAAAGATAACAGGGGAACACCAAATAGGAGAAATATAGGTATATTAGTCATACACATATAACAAAAGCATTCCACCAACAAGCCCACCACAAGGGTTCTGACACAGGACAGACTTTCCCCTTATGGACTGGTCCTGATTCGTCCTGGAAGGCAGGTACCGCCAGAAGCCAGCTTGCACTTGACCTCATTCACCTCTAGGCTCCCTCCCTACCTGCCCCGGCTACAGAGTCCCGAGTGTGCCATGCCCTTCACAGACCATTTCCTCCTGCAGTGCCCCCATCCATTTAGAAAATGACAAAGGTGACAGGGAACCAAAAGGGGAAAGTGCTACAGCAGAACCCAATCTAGTCAACAAACAGAGTCAGAAATATATATTCACCAAGGAGTAAAAGTTACGTAGGAGAGCTATAAAGACAATTAGTTCATTTTTTTATTTATTTATGAGAAGAGTGTCACAGTTATGAAGCTCATATAAGATAGTTCTTCCTTGTCCTATCAAATATTACCTTTGTATTGGGGGTGGATGGCACATTTTAGAAAGCACTGCCTGGCATGGCTCAGTGGTTGAGTGTTGACCCATGAACCAGGAGGTCACATTTTGATTCCTGGTCAGGGCGCATGCTTGGATTGTGGGCTCAATGTGCAGGGGGCAGCCAATCAATGATTCTCTCCCATCACTGATGGTTCCATCTATCTCCCTCTCCCTTTCTCTCTGAAATCAACAAAAAACATATTTATTTTAAAAAAAGCTTTGCCTGTAGGTTCACACACACTCCATAAATTAATCACTCCTAAGTGATCATCTCCGAGATACAAAAAATATAGACTGAGTGAACACATACACAACAAATGGCAGCCACATGCATTGAAGGAAACAGCAAAGCCATACCTCTGAAGATTCACACATTATTTTACTCTAGTATGTACAATTCCTAAAAATATCTCTGGTTTCCACACCTTTACCTTTTCTTACACACTGTATTGCACTTGTTAAGGCAATTAGCACATTATACCTACACGACTACAACAGCCACTAATTAGTTTACCTGACTCTGTGAGTTGCCTGTGGCTTAGATATGTCAAAAACTTAAATTTTCCTAAAGCAAGGCTCTGAAGACATTCATTACAGATACATCTTCAGAGTGGGTCTCTGTTTTACTGGATACAACCCCAAATGGTTAGCCTGGCATTCATAGCTCTTCACAATCCGGCTCCATTCAGCCTGTTATGTTCTGGCTCTCTGTTCTAAAACTAATCTTAAATTCTATTTAGTGTGGATTTTTGCAATTCGCTGAAAATGCCTAGCTCTCAACTCCCAAAACACCTTTTCAAATGCTGTTCTCTGTTCCTAGGAGTAAATTCTAACAATTCAAATGCCTCCCCATCCTTAAAATCTTTTCTGCGTCATGGTGATTTGATTCTCACCTCCACACTCAGCTTCCCTCCCCCTTCACTCTCGGAGCACATATCCTGCACTAATAACATGATTTTTTTCATATACTGATATTTTTTTAAATCCTCACCTGAGGACCTTTTTCTATTGGCTTTTAGAGAGAGTGGAAGAGAGAGGGAAAGACAGAGATAAATGTCCATTTGAGAGAAGCAGATCTATTGGTTGCCTCCTGCACAAGCCCAGACCAGAGCCCAGGACAGAGAAGAGCCTGCAACTGATGTACTGATGTAAACCTGAATAGAACCCAGGACCCTCAGGTCTGTGGGCAGACACTCTATCCACTGAGCCAGACCAGCTAGGGACATATACTGATTTGCCTATGAATACTGACCCATGGGTATTGGATCTGAAAGCACAAAAACTTTGTTTCCTATAATTGTGGGCTTCATGTGGTCCCTGCTTAAAATGTTCAATCAATGAATGATGCCATGTCGACTACAACAATGACTGCTCATACTTCTCAACAAAACTTCTAAAGGTTATTCTCCCTTTCACTGGGATTTGGAAGGACAAAAACACAATGACCTACTTACTGAAATCTGCATATTTATAGAAAAGATGCATTCACAGAACATTTTTCTAAAGTACACGAAGTTTTATAATTATTGTTCATAATATGTACAAAGTAGGTCAGAAGCATCACTTTTCCCTTTCAAGCTCAGAAAAGCAAACTGCGAATAATGTTTCCATAAGGCTCTACCATGCAAGTTATTTAACAGAACGTCAGGCTATTGTTATTGCACTTGGCTGATAAGTGTGCGGGGTTTGTTTTAGATTTTTTCTTAATCTCAATTTATTCCTGGAATTAGACAACCGTCACCAATTTTAAAAGAGCATGAAAAGCACATTAAAAATCTTTATCAAGTCCCAAGTTATGGGCCAGGCATTATGCTTTCAATAAGAACATAAAGTTAAATAAGACAAATGTAGTACGTTATTCTGAGTTTATATACCAATACTCTCTTCTCTATTCATACTCAATACTAAGAAGATAGTTCTCTTCTCTCTACCAAAATTTTACAAGAACACCTAAAAATTCATTTGCCATGCCTGGGCAAATGTTGTGGCAAATCACCTCACTGTCCTGAGGGTACATTTGTCACTGTATGAGAAGCTCTGTCAGCTCTAACATCAAAATGTCATAACCCCAAGTGAAGATCACTGAGCCTATTCATAACAATCCTGCACTGTTCTACTCAAAGTCGTTGAGTCCCTCACTCCACCAAACAAACAAACAACAAACCACACACACACACACACACACACACACACACACACACACACACACACACACACCCCTGTTTTACCTAGGGAAGATCCTGCTACAGTTCAATTCCTTCCAATGTGGGACCCAGAGTCATCTATACCTTTTGGATGTTTCCGGCTGTCTCAACCCAGCACAGGGTAAAAACCAGGCTCTAGCCCAGTCTCTGTTGGGGACACCCCATTCCCCACCACAGCGGAAAGTGGGGGTTATGCCTTTTTCCTCTGATTGCTTTTAAATGTTCCTTTTCTTATTGGAACAGCTCAGTGCGGTTTAATTTACATTCATTCTGCTTGAATTAATTGTGCTCTTGGATCTGTGCGTTTGTAATTATCATCAAATTTGGAAAAAAATATTTAGCCATTATTTTCCCAAATATTTGTCTGCTTCCTTTTCTTGTCTCTTGGGTCCTCAAGTCCACATTAGACTACGGGTACTGGCTGTTTACAGCTCACTGAGACTCTGTTCATCTTTTTTTACAATTTTTCTCTTTATTTCATTTTTTATAGGACTATCCCTAGCAGTTCCATTTGGTTTATTTCATTCTGTATCTTCCACTTCTTTTTTTATCATGCTCATATTTTCCTCTGTCTCTTGAGCAGATGGCACATATGCATATAATAGCTGTTTAACATCTTTGTTTGCAAATTTCATCATATCTTCCTTTCCTGGGTATGTCTCTATTGATTATTGCCTCCGATTACTAGTTATAGTTCATATTTCTCTGCTTCTTCGTGTATTTTTTATTGGATACTAAACATTGTAGACTTTACACCGTTGAATGCTGAATTCTGTAGTATCATTTTAGACTAGTGAGGTTTTTTTATAGGACACCGTTATGTGTGAATCAATATGATCCTCTGAAGGGTTGGTTTTAAGCTCTATTCTGGTGACCCGGGGCAGCCTTTAAATAAATTTACTCTTTTTAATAATGCAAAATTATTTTGAGGACTCTACTCAATGGTCTGTGGTGTAGGAAGGCTCTCCATCCTTGCTGGTGGAAATGCAAATTAATCCTAGCTCATTCTTAGATTTGTCCTGCTGCTTTCCAATGGTTCTTTAGCCTGCCTCTTGTAGAATTTCATCCATGCATATTCTATTTTGAAAAGACCCTTCTACAAATCTCTAGCTCGCTCTCTCTCTCTCTCCTTTCTGTGCATCTTTCTCTGCATTTCTCTGACCCATAAATTCTCAGTGCCTCAGCCTCCTCAACTCTGATATCAGACTCTTCTCCTCATTGGAAGCACTTGATTTATCTTCTATCAGGAGCTATAGTACTTACCACCTGTTGTCCTAATTTCTAAAAACTCTTGCTCAGGAAGACAACTATTCAAACAGTTAATGCTTCACAGTTAATTCTTCATGGGCAAAAGCAAGGTTTAGGATAATAATTTAAAATTTCCTCTCATTTTCTGCTTTTACACCTCAGAGACACTACTAATCCTTTATTTACTTTAAGCCAAACAGCTGATGATCTAAATTCCTCTCTTACCAGTAATCTTGATTCCTTTGTACCACCTGGTCTTCAACCTCACAACTTTACCAAGAAAATTCAAAGAACACCTACTTTAACCTACTACCAATAAGCTAAAAATTGTTTGTTTCTTCACTTTTCTTATTCCTTTCCATCATTCTTGGAACATGAGCTGATTTCACCTTTTCATGGCCAATTCAATGGCTTTGATTTATTGCTTTCCTATATCTCAGACCATCAATTTCTTCTGTCCCTTTATCATTCCCTTTCTATTTGCTCCTTTCTACTAGTCTTATAAATATGCTCAAGTAGCCCCTTTCATTTTTAAAAGCCTTCATTTGGTCATGATCCTCCTGTGGCTACTGTCCAAATGTACTCTTCTCACCCAGATTTCTACTCTCTCCTTACTTCCCGAATTGTGTAATCTCCAGCTAACTGAACAAACTACTGGGTTAGGCTTCCTTACCTAAAACTCTACTAGCCTTTTTCATTGAAGCAAACTATCTAATCATTAAATGGAAAGTCCATTCTTTAAGTGGTTGTGATGGCATGCTCTTGAGACTTGACTACACTGGCTTCCATAACACTGCATATTTCTAGTTCACTGTATATGCATAGGCTGTTCTCATTTTGGAGTGTTGTTAGTTGTTTTGTTTTGTTTTGTTTTAATTTCACTTATATGGATGTTACTCAAGATTCATTTCTTGGCCTTTTCCACCTCTCTCTCTCTCTCTCCACACACACACACACACACACTTTTTAGATGAGGCTTCTGTCTGTCTTTTAATCTATATGTTAGCCTTCATCCATTTTCCATTTGAATCCCATCTTCAGTGATTCATTCTTATTCCCATCAAAAGTATGACCGCCATCACTATAACCCAGACAGGTGGTGCTCAAAGTGGGGTTCCTGAATCTTTTGCATCAGAACCATACAAAATATATGGTTTAAGTTCACATTTCTAGGTATTACTGAATATTTAGTGAGCTGTCATCTAAATGGTAGGACCCTTTGCACCTGCATTTTTTTTTATCCTCACCTGAGAATATTTTTCCATTGACTTTTAGAGTGGAAGGGAGGGAAGAAAGGGGGTGGGGCAAAGAGAAAGAGAGACATTAAATAAGAGAGACATATCGATCGCTTGCCTTCCATATATGGCCCTATTGAGACTGGAGAAACTGCAATGGACGTAACATGCCCTCGGCCAGGAATCAAAGCAGAGACCTTTGGTCTGCAGGCCAAAGCTATAACTACTGATTCAAAACCAGCACCTGTATCTTTAAGAATGCAAACCAAGTGATCCTTAGGCACTCTGATGTTAACAAACCACCAGTGTGAACTCTAAATTCTAGAGATACCCTTTCATATGCAAGTTCTGAAAGTCAGGTCTTTTTCAAAGTATGGAAATGTGTACTTATATTGTCTCACTCATATATTTTAGTCAACATTAACATTACAATGAGTTGGCGATGAATGACTACATTAATTCATATCTATTTTAAGTGATACTCTGACAAAGAAATGAGCTACAAATCGAATTCATGAAATCCAGGTCCATTCTGAGTTCAAAAGACTGAGATATACCGCCTAGCTTCAATAGTTTAAATTATCCAAAAGTTCAAAGTACTTTAACATTGCACTTGATTCTCTATTACTGTCTAATCAATGCAATGACACTCAACTTTTTTAAAAATCATGTTTTCTTTTCTTCCCTTTTCTTTTTTTAAAAGAGCAATTGATTCTGTACAGCTATACTTTTTTTAACAAAGTACTTGAAGGTTTTAATGAAAATTCTCTGAGGTCTTTTTCCTCCCTTTAAAATATCAGTCTCTTACCACCTACATAAATACAGAAAATTTGACCGATGCCACCTTGGCATACTTTATGGAGATGAAATAAGTTTAGCAAACTTATCCTAGGATTCTATAGCAAAGGAAATCTGAGTTTAAACAAGGCACAGATTGTTAGACATTTTACAGTACTTAAGGACAATTTCAAGGATGTGTCAAACAAATCATTAATTTAACAGTTTATTTTTCATACATAAATGTCGTGTTGTGAAATAACATGCTATGTTTAGTAACTCAAGACAGTATTATTAAAAGGCACTTGATTTGTGAAGCAGTAGTACAATCAGACGGAGAACCATCCAGTTTAATTATTTTCACAATTGAAAATGAGCCTGCTAAACTGACTAACAAAAGATGGAGGAAAAAAAACAAAATATCCATACAAATCCTGAATCAGATACTCTTCCTCTGGTAGAAAGGCACAGATTTTTTTTTTATATCTATTCTTTGGTTATAATTTTCTTCACTTCAAATGACAATGTTGCCAAACTGGTTTGGCTCAGTGGATGGAGTGTTGATCTGCGGACTGAAAGGTCCCTCCCAGGTTCGATTCCGGTCAAGGGCATGTACCTTGGTTGCAGGCACATCCCCAGTAGGGGGTGTGCAGGAGGCAGCTGATCAATGTCTCTCTCTCTCTCTCATCGATGTTTCTCTCTATCTTTCTCCCTTCCTCTCTGTAAAAAATCAATAAAACATATTTTACAAAAAAGAAAAAAAAAGAACCTGAAATATACTTGCACTAACCAACAAAATTTTAATATTTAGCTAAGCATCACACTGGCTAAGTATCCAGTTTTTGCTTACCCACTATGATGGCTTAAGCCATCCTGTGTAGAGTTTACATAATATTTGTACTATATATTCTGCACCCACTATGATGGCTTAAGACATTCTGCATAGTTTACATAATATTTGTATAATATATATTCTGCCTCTGCTCTATCCTAAATTTTAGTAAATAATTTATGACTGCATAAATTATTATGAGTTTGCAAATATTAATTAATGACATAGGGATAACCAACTAAAATAAAATCATAGATTCTTGGGAACAAAGTCAGTGTCATTAAAAGATATATTTGTGCAGAATTAAAGTATGAATATACATATATGTGTATGTATATACATATATATAAACACATACATAATACCCTACATAACAGGTACTTCCTTATGTGATTTCATTACACTATATTAAACCCTTAAGTTATTGGATTTTCTTTCACAAGTTAAACATATGTTTAGTTTAAATTTGAGGAGGACCACAATAAACTATGTGTGTCACCATATAGTTTTGAACTATTGTTCTTCAAATTTAAAATAGTTTTATATTATTAGGTTGTACATACTGTTTAAAATGATAAAGTCCAAGAATGAAATAGTTCAGAAAAATGAAATGTAAAATATTAATGTGATTATTGTGATTATTCAATCTAACAGTCATTTCTCTAAGCAATAAGGACATTTCTGCAAAAGCACAGAAGTCACAGTATGAATGAGAGAATACAGAAGATTTTATGTAGAAAGGGTAGAGTAGAAAATGATTGGAGATTTTCATATTAAAATGCAATCAATTATATGTTCAGAGTACAATTCATAGTCTTCATTAATTTTTAAGACTTCAATATACTTGGACTAGGTTTCCTACTTGAACTAAGCTACTTTGAGCTTCATTCACAGACAACCACTTCCACCCACCTTGTCCTAAACCAGTTAATGAACACATGACATGAAAGAGAGGCTAAGATAGACCGTAAGTTCAAAAAAGACCAGTTTCGGGCAGAGTTTCTAGCGTGTAGTCAGTGTGCAGCCTGGCCAATCTAGATCCCCTGGGCACAGAATGCAGTCTCCAGCCCACCCTCTACGGATGGAATCTGGACCTCTGGGAGTGATATCTAGGAACAGGGGTTTTCACAAGCCCTGCAGGCCATTCTAAGCACAGTAAAGTTTTAGAAGCACTGTTCTAGGAAGAGGTCAACAAACATTTTCTTAAAGTGCTTGACAGAAAATGTTTAAGGCTTTGAAGGCGACAGGTCCTCAACTCTGTCATTGTAGTACAAGTGCACCACACACAAGTAAAGGAATGAGCATGGCCAGGTGTCAATAAAGCCTTCTTTATGGACACCGGTATCTGACTACAGAATTTTCATGTGTCATGAAATATTCTTCTTTTCTTTCTTTTTTCTTAAACCCATCCATTTAAAAGTGCAGAAACCATATTAAGTCACAATGTAAAAACAAACAAAAAATACAAGCCATAATTCATAATTTGGTCATAAATTGCTGATCTCTACTGCAGGACATGGACAATCCATAGGCAAAAAAAAAAAGGATTATAAATATCTATCAAGATGCATCTAAAGCAAGAATTTTTACAAAATTGATCCTGAGAAGGAAAAAAAAATAAAGATTGATTTTTATTTAGTAATTAACAGAGAAGACCTACTAGTAAAAGCAATGTTATATTCACACCTGGGCAAAGAGATGTGTCAAAGATGCAGGAATGTAATTTAAGTGGAAATGGCTTGGATTAGAAAAAAAATAAGTAAGGCACTGAACACAAATACATACAGGGGTAGACAGAGTAGGTTTGCAGTTGTGAGTGACATTCTTTTGAGTTAATGGAGCTGTTGTAATAATCATAACCTGCATGTCTTTTTCCATATGAATAGCTGTAAATCTACTTTTGACAGCCCTGTATAATCATAGTAGGAAGTTTTCAGTTCTGGCTTCTGATTCTCAACCAAATCCCACTGAGTAATCTTGGGCAAATTAGTTTCCACACCTACAAACTAAGGTGATTATTTGAAATAAATCTTAATTTTTCAAAATTAAACTTTTAGGCCTCAGAAAATGAGGCAATATACAGAACCAATATACCTTAAACTTCAGGACCCTACAAAGTCAATTTCATACATGGCCAGTAGACTACACTGTAGCAATTGTTTACAGCACACTGTTATAAATATTACTTTAGTAAAGGTTTGAAATTGCATCTTTGTAAAGTATATGCTAAAAAAACATGAAGAGCCATTAAATTCACCAAACTCAAGTCTCTCTAATCAGAAGCTTCCAATGAATCTCCATGCTCTCGGAGTTAAAGTCGAGTCCTTCCAAAGCACTCCGAGTTTTGAAGTAACTGATCAAACTCCTTTCTCATTCCCTCACTTCCTTTCCTCCCCATCTGCTCACTGCCTTCCAGACACAGTGGCTACCCCTGGACCCATAGGCATATTTCCAACACGTGGTTTTTGCCCTGAGCTCTTCCCTTGCCTGAAATGCTCTTCTGGCAGATAGATGCATGCCTTATACCCTCAACTTCTTACTTCTTTACCCAAGAGCCTATTCAGTGAGACCTTCCTAGAATATTCAATGTAAAATTACAACCTGACTCTGCCCATCAATTCTCAACACCCCTTTCCACGATCCCGCTCTATTTTCTTTTCCATAGCTTACTACCTTCTAGTCTTACATAGCATGTTAGCTGTTTATTGTTTGTCTCCCGTGAAACACCTCCCAATATACTAAAAGCTTCTTCAGCGTAGTGATTCGCTTCTTTTATTCACTAGAACAGTGCTTGGCATGAGAAGAGCCCCTTGAAGACATTTGTTGATTAAATGAATTAATGTTTGCCTCAACAAAAGGTAAATATCACTACGTTTTAAATACAGGTATAAAAATATAGCAACTGTAGGACTGTAAAATTATTCAGCATCACTTTCAACACAAATCAATCTTTACCAAATTAACAGTGTTTTATTGTTGTTGTTGTAGTTGTTATTATTGGTTTTAGAGAGAGAGGAAGGGAGAGGGAGAGGAAGAGAGAAACATCAATAAGAGAGAAACATCAATGGGTGGCCTCCTGTAGAGCCCCTACCAGGCATGTGCCCTGACAGGGAAGTAAATCAGCAATCTAGCGTGGCCAGCATGGCTCATTAGTAGAGGAAGATCACAGTTCAGTTCCACATCAGGGCACATCCCCAGAGTAGGGTGCGCAGGAGGCAGCCGATCAATGATTCTCTCTCATCATTGACATTTCTATCTCTCTCTCCTTCTCCCTTCCTCTCTGAAATTAATAAAAATATTTTTAAAATAAATAAATATTAGCAACATCTTGGTGTAGGTGTCAACCTCAATCACTGAGCCATGCCGGCCAGACTAACAATATTTCTAATTCAGATTATCTTTTTCAGATTTTGAAATTAGAAATGTTTGTGTCAATTTTCTCAAATGCCTTGATGCTTAGCACTAAGTACAGAAACAAAAATCATATTTTTCATCACTCTCCTAATATGTTAAATTAAAAAAGCATGTATCATACTCAAGTATAGGTAAATTTTGTGTTTTGTTACTTGCTTAAAAATATAAAGCAAAATAAGTGAAGACAAATGTTAAACACAAAAGTACATTATGATGCCGAAACCGGTTTGGCTCAGTGAATAGAGTGTCGGCCTGGAGACTGAAAGGACCCAGGTTCGATTTCAGTCAAGGGCATGTATCTTGGTTGCGGGCACATCCCCAGTTGTGGGGACATGCAGGAGGTGGCTGATCAATGTCTCTCTCTCATCAATGTTTCTAACCTTCTATCCCTCTCCCTTCCTCTCTATAAAAAATCAATAAAATATATTTTTAATAAAAAACATTATGATTTCAAGGATATTATATGTACCTTTTAAATACTAATTTATTTAAATTTTAAAAGAATTTGTAGAATTATGGTTTCTTCTAAAAAGAAATTTTACAAATGCCCATTCATTATAAATATAGTTCATGTAATTTTGTCTTCATAAACCTATTTTTTACTGTACTTTAAAAAACCTTTTTTTTACTGTATTTTAGAGTTAGAAAAAGAGTCAGTATTGTGAATATTTTCTTTGATATCGAGACTGCCTTGTTCCCACTCCTAGAAATCTATATTATTTTATTCTTCTTTAAGAATAAAGATAATTTTCTCAGTGATTTATGTTCTAGATTTATCTAAGCTAAATAAAATAATTTACATTCATCCTCTTGCTTGTCACAAGTAGGTTATTTTATAGCATACTCAAAAATGTCTACTCAGCACAGCAGATAATAACAAAAAGCAAACAGAAACAGACCAATAAAACCATCATTTTTATAGGAAGTGAGAAAACACATAGAATAACCTCTGCCCCAGAACTATTTACCCTACCTTTGCTCTATAATAGTCTCCCCTTGTCTGTGGGGCATATAGTCTAAAACCCTGGATGGATGAATGCCAGACACTCACGCTAGTACCAAACACATATGTACTTTGTTTTTCTTATACACGTACACATAAGATAAAGTTTAATTTGTAAATGAGGAACAGTAAGAGAGTAACAATAATTAATATTAAATGGGAATATTATAATAACATATTGTAATAAAAGTTGGTTTATGTGGTCTTTCTCAAAATTGTATTATATTTGCCTTATAATACAATTGTATTATATCATAAAGGAAATACTTTATGATTCTCTTTGGCATATCTGAATAGCAGCATCACTACTCTTGCAAGTTTGGGGCTGCTGTAGAGTAAAATCAGGGTGACTTGAACACAAGCCCTAAAATTCTGCCACAGAAGGTTTGATAACCACAATAGCAACTACTATATGACTAATGGGCAAGGAACACATACAGGATGAATATTCTGGACAAAGGGAGGGGGCGCGGATATAGTCAGAGTATATTTCATTACGTTTCTCCGATGCAACTACTGTATTTAGTCTGTTTACACAAAACATGTATTTGAAATAAGATAAAACTAAACTTGCTCCATGCTAAATTTAACTTCTGACTTCCCTCCTTGAAATATTCTTTTCCCTTAAATTTCACTCAATTTCAAGCTTTTCTCTAAATTCTTTGTATCTCTCTCTCTCTCCATTGCATGCTCGACTTGCTGGACTTCTCTTCATGTTTTCATAAGTGCTGGTGTCCAAAAGACCAACTTCTCATTCTATTCTCTTTGGCAATACTGCTTCCTCTGACTTCTATGAGCATCTTCATGCTGAGGACTTCCAAATCTGTGTGTGTGTGTGTGTGTGTGTGAAGATCTTTCCCCTATATCCAAACTATGAGTTAACACCACTTCCAAATCTCTCTGTGTGTGTGTATGTGTGTGAGTGTGTGTGTTAAGATCTTTCCCCTGATATCCAAACTATGAGTAAACACCACATACATGGCTCAGAGTCACCAAAATCAGCATTATCCATCACCATAACTAGTACACTACACACACACACACACACACACACACACACACACACACACACACACTGCCTTTTCTTAAATAACTCATATTTTAATGAATAGCACAACTAAAAAACAGGGTTTTCTTTCTCTGATTCCATGTGCCAAATCAATCTTTAATCCCTATCAATTCCATCTCCAAACCATTTCTAAAATCAATTGATATCACTCAAGTCCACACTATCAGTGGTCTATCCATTCTCTATCTGTCACCTGAACTGCTAATAAAAGAGTCCCCTGAATCCACAGGCTAATTCTAGTATTTCTTATTAGCTCGCCATTCCCAACTAGATCTTCCAAAGATTAGCACTCCTTTCAGTGCACTGGAACTTTTGACTCTGGATGACTGTTATTGGTGTTCCTTTAGGGAGTAGATGACACTGTTGGCCTATAGGAAAATGACCTTGGTGGGTGTAGGGGGAATATGTGTGAAGGTGTTCATATGGCTGAAGACTGGGACAGAGAATAAATACCTGGGGATCACATCCATTAATGTATTCAACACACTATATTTCTCATCAATCCCCTTCCATGCCATTGCCTGAGTTACTTTGAAGCAATGTGATTTATTATGGGTCAGATACCATTCAATGTCCACTCATATTACTCTGTAGAAGTGACTCTTGACTACCTAAAGAGGTGAACCTACTCTCTGCTCTAAGTGATTTGCTTAAGCTAGACAATTTAACTTAAAGCAGTAGCATGAAGATTCATTACTTAATTTTACTCAATTAAAATAAATTGTTCAAGCAAATTTATCTTTATAAATAGAAATTTTTTAAAACACTTGGAATATTTTTACATAGAATTCAGAGGGCATAAGATTTCTACTCTTAGTATAGTTCCAAAAGTCTATTGTCTCAATTATAATACTCCCTTAATAATTATTTGAATTCTAGATACCTGCTAAAATAACAATGAAGCTTACTGTCAGAAAACAAAAGCCACACTGTAGTCAGAATAAAATGGAGTCCTGGAAGATCCTATCATAGCTCATCACTTATGCAACTCTGGAGCAATAAAATTACTCTGAAGTGGTTTCATATTTTGCCTGTGGCTTACTTTAAAAGACTAAATAGTGCCAATACCTTTTGCTTTTCAGTGGTAAACTAGAGGTGATGTAAGAGTTCTTTCCACATTATCTTGCCAAGCAATACCAAAATATCATATGAGAAAGAAGAATACACTTCTTTATGAGAACAAAAAAGGTTTAGGATAATCCTACAGTACTGTTTTCTTAAATTAATATCACTACTAAAGATAACATTTAACATCACAGAGGCAGAATGATACCAAATATAGTTTACTTAACTACCTGTGATTTGTTATATCAGATAGAGGAAGTAATTGCAATAGAAGCAAATTAAAAAATATATATATACAAGCAGCCCCATGTTTGACTTTAATGCAAAAAGCATTATTTGGTGTGGAAATGCAAAAATTAGCTGATTTATTTTGAATACAGTATAAAGGGAAAGAAAGTGCTGGCCCACTCAGACACCTTTCTGTGTGTGAGACACCTTACTGTGGCCTTTGTGACCTTCCCAAATCAGAGGGTTAGATACAACAATCATGAAAGCTTTTCCATGGAAAATGTCTAACTCTACCAACTGATGGGCTGGAAGGCCATCTTTACCAGTATTAGATATTGGGCTGTGTACACTTACACACATACACACACACACAGACGCGCACACACACACACGCATGCGCGCGCGCGCACACACACACACACACACACACACACAGCATTAAAGCACTTTAAAATGTATTTGTTCAAGAAAATTGAAAAGAATATTAAATTCCCACAGAACTCAGTTGGGCAAGCAATGCATGTTTTCAAAAGCAAAACCTATGAGAAACAAGTTATTCTAAGTCACCATAGCAGCTTAAGAAATATATCAAACAGCACAACTCTATGCCTATTTTGCTATTTCTGTATTCCTTTTCATAAATAAAACTGTTTCTGAATATAAAAATAGCTCTTTATTCTACTTATCTGCTGAGTATTCTCTTTTTGATTGCCATAAAGGAGATCAATAGTAAGTTTTAAAAAGCAAAGAAAGGTTGATAAACCTTTTAGTATATCTTTTGAAACCCTTTTCAAAGCTCCATTTTCTTGATTTATCACTGTCATTTTGGTGCAGACCATTTAACAACTGAAATAAAGTTGACTAATGGGGAGGCTTACAACAGAGTTTCCCTTTTCTTTTCTTTTTCTCCTACTGTATATGAATCACCAAAGAATAATGGATTCACCTCATTAGTAGCTTAAAGAATTCAAAGTTTCTTCCCTCCACTCTCTGTATGGAATAATTAGTCTAGGCATTTTCACTGGTATTTGGCCTGTTGATAGAAAATAAAAAAGGGAAGAAAATAATTCTACTAGTATTACTTCTACAAACATATTGAGAAAGTAAAAAAAAAGTTACAGAAAAAGAGAAAAAATAATTCAAGAAAAGAAAAAATGGAAATAACCAACTTATAATCATCATAAATAATACATGTAACTTAGGAAAGATTCTCCATTGAAATACAAAAATTGGGTGTCTCAGAAAAATGTAGACTTTGCCAATTATCCAAAATAAAACTTTTCATATAGAAATTTTAAAAATCTAACTCCGTGAATCAAATAAAAAAATTAAAATTTACCTAGGACAATTCAAATACAATTGTGTTACATAAAATTAATATGCCTCTATAAATCAACTCACCTATATATATCAGCTTTTTTTTTTTTTAATTTCAGAGAGGAAGGAAGAGGGAGGGGTAGAAACATCAATGATGAGAGAGAATCATTATCAGCTGCCTCCTGCACACCTCCTACTAGGGATGGAGCCTGCAACCCTGGGCATGTGCCCTTGACCGGAATTGAACCTGGACCCCTTTGGTCCACAGGCTTACGCTCTATCCCCCAAGCCAAACCAGTTAGGGCTGTATTAGCTATTGTGTGCTAATACTATGATTGGTGAAACAGGAAATATAAAAGAATTGCTCCTTCAGTTTAACAAAAACATTCAGGAAAATTATAACTCAGTGACTCATGAATGTCAAAAGAATAATAGAAAGGATTTCATTTAGATTTACAATATGCGGCGGGAGCAGGATCAATGGAGGAAAAAAAGGGAGACATCTGTAATCTTTCAATAATAAAGATACTTTTTTTTTTTAAGTACAAGACAATTGCCGAAACCGTTTTGGCTCAGTGGATAGAGCGTCGGTCTGCGGACTGAAAGGTCCCAGGTTCGATTCCGGTCAAGGGCATGTACCTTGGTTGCAGGCACATTCCCAGTGAGGGGCATGCAGGAGGCGGCTGGTTGAGGTCTCTCTCTCATCTATGTTTCTGGCTCTCTGTCCCTCTCCCTTCCTCTCTGTAAAAAAATCAACGAAAAAAAAAGTACAAAACAATTTAAAGAGAAACTAATTTAGAAGAAGAGAGATTTTATAGTGAATGCTAGAGTAAAGCAGAGTTGGGGCTAGACAAAGAAAAACTGGAGAAAATCTAAAAATACCAACCCAAAAGTCCACATTACCAAATATTGTTACAATTAATAAGAACATGTAACAATAGAAATGCTTACATAATTCTGGCTGAAGTGCAAATTGTTTGACTGTATTAACAAATAGCTTATGTGTTTCCAAGTCAAATACTCATATATGCTCAAAGATATATGTACAAGAATATGTTCACATATACAACACTGTTGTTGTTTTTAATATAATAATTGGAATAAAATAGGAATAGCCCAAATACCTATAAGCAGAAGACTGGATAATTTTAGCATATTCCAAAAAAAAAAGAATACTATAGGACAGTGAAAAGAATTATATACACACACAACAGAAACGTGGGGTGGTCAAGTGGCCAAATAATATACAAACCGGTCAAGTGGTCAAATAATACACAAACCATAATAGTATTTATATTATTCAAAAACTTATAAAAAGATAACAAAATACAGTAAGTTAAAAAAAAAAGGAAGGAAATGATGACCAGAAAATTCAGAATACTGTTTTCCTTGGGATAGAAAGAAGATTTTAATAGAAAGAGACTCTCAAGGGAATCTGGTGGTATTATTTCAGTTGGTTCATGAGTATATGTATGTTTGTTTTTTTTATTTATATCTTGTGTACAGTCATATATTTATAAATGTCACATTTTACCTAAATTATCTTATTGTTGATACAAATGCTTTCTATAAATTTATGCTGCTACTTAATTTATTTCATAAAATTAATATTTATTAAAAACTGGCTAAAAACTCAGGACGGCTTACATTTACAAGAAAGAAAATTACCAAAAGAAAATAAAAAGGAGAGATTCAGAGAAAATAGAGGATAATACAGGCTTTTAGATCTAAAGAAGGAAACGCAGTCCAGTAATGTCAAAGTTACTCAGAAGTCAGGAGACCAGGTCTTGGAAAAGGTTAGAGACGTCTTATCATCTTGAGACAGTAATTTTCAGAAGCACGAGAAAGATAACGAACAAGCGATAAGATATAAGAGAACAATTTGAGAGAAACTAGAGGCAGTAAATAAACACGCCCCTCTGAAGACATAGATGTGCACAAAAGTCTAGTACAAATTTTTTCCAGCTGGATGAAACCACTACATGTTTGCAGGAAGGCAGGGCTCAGTGCGCACCTGGGGTATATCAGGGGTGGCCCTGGAGAAAAAAAGCAAAGCTGCAGGAGAAAAAAATAATTCCAGAGGTTATATGTCACTTTTAAATAAATAATATCATAGTCCTGAGCATTAAAAATGATAAAGTTACTATTCCTCTAGATTGAATGTCTCCCTCAATAGTCAGAAAGGCTATAAATTACAATTCAGCTAGAGAATAGCTTCTTCACTCAGAGAGCTCACCTTTCTCACGTCTTTTAAGATGCCACACAGTCTAACCTAATCAAGAACTCAGTTTTTTGTAGAGGGATCACCACTCCCACTCCTCAGTTCTCTGGGATGCTGGTCCAAGGACAAGACTCTCCCCTCAGAGGGGCCATGCTCCCCTTGGGACAGGACTGGGAGGTGTAAATGGGGCCACAGAGGGGGGAAAGTCATAAAGCACAGAGAGGTGGGGAATTCAGAGTGTAGGATGAGTCATTGGTTTTAGTGACCTTCCAAACAGAGCTACGCCCTGTCTGGCCTAACCAGCACCATCTTTCACTAAGTGGGTTAGATACATGACCTTCCCGGCTTTTAACTTGGAGAACAGAGGAAGCCCATCCTCCTTTCCTTCTGATTCCCAATTACGCCATTAAGACGGCTGATACATGTAATGATCTCGCCAGATGATTTGTGAGATTTACACGACTGAAGTGAGAGGGCCGTTTCGGCAACACGAGCTCTCTGTGAAACACAACAGCGTTCAAGGCTGAAATTCAACTCAGGGCACAACCTCTTGACAAGGCAGCCCAAGGAATTGAAGCCGGTGTTAAGGAAGAAGCAGTGGACATCGTTGCCTCCTGTTTTCCTCCTTTGATTCTCCTCCAAAAAGCACCCTGACCAGGAAGGACCCGAGAACAAAAGCATTTCAAACTCCGGTGCCTTACGACTCAACGAAATAACTCAACTGACTCCAAACTGAGAAGCAAATGGCCGCGAGGAAAGCAAAAGAAAGGACCTTTCGCTGCCTCACAAAGGCAGCACACTGACAACTTACAGAGGCTGGAAACCCTGCAAAAGGAGCTCCGGAGGTGAACAAGGAGCTTCCTGCTGCCTATCAATAAGGCACTCCTGGCTGGCCAGGGAGTGAATGCCATTTACTAGCTGGGTTGCATTCTAACTGGCAAATCCACTTTATTTTCCAGGGAGCCCTCGGGGCATAGCATGCCCTTTTATGGCACAAGGAAACTTACTTGGCACATGCGACAAAGAACTTGTCTGACTTGGAACCGCTGGTACATAAAGCAAATAAAGGACGAGAAGCCACCCAGGTGAGGGAGATTAGAGGCTTAAGGGGCAGATGGAGGAGACGAGCATCATCTGGACATCCTTCATCCTTTATAATAAGGGAAGGTTCCCCAGCGACTCCAGCACAGAGAATGAGCTTAAAAGAAGAAAATCTGGCAATTATGTTGATGAAGGCAGAATCCATGAATAGACTTTTTCTTTTGAATGTGATCTTATCTGCCAAGACCTGATTACCTTTCATAACAAGCAAATCTCTTCTAAGCGAAAATCTCTTCGAAGTAACAAAAATGCGCCTTGCCCCCCAGCAGATCATCATCCAAAATGTTGAGCGTCACAACTCTAAGAGTTTGGTTTGAACAGATGGGAACTGGATAATAGCAGAGGGGAGTTGGCTAGCAAATGCTGAGTGAAGGGCCACCTCTGATCTGCTGAGCTAAGACTTAAAGAATGACTTTTGAAAATCAACACTATCATCACTCTGCTCTGCTGATTAGACTCTTCTGAGTGGTCCAAAAGCATTTAGAAATCAAAATAATTTTTTTTAAAAATCTCTTTACCTGGATTTGGAAACTTCTAAATAATAGTGTCCAGTCTGCTTTATGTAATTTATCATCCCTCCTCATTATTAACGCTCCACTTCAACCAGACCTGTGTGGGGGTCCCCATACACAGACTCATTCTCATTTTGACCAGTTGAGGGCATGCTGTGTGCCTGGTAACTATGAAACCTAAACCCCCTTTAACTCCTGCCTTCACATATCTAGATACCCCTCAGCTTTAGTCTTAACACTCAACCTTATGTGTTACTTCCTGCTTGGAACTCTTTTAATAATATAGATTTCTCTGCTCTGTTGGACATTTAGTTAAAAAACAATATAAGACAACCAGTATTAATGCATCATCTCCCTCAGATAACTTTTGTTTTTCCCCTGGTGCTTTATCACAGCATTTTCAAATATATAAAATATAGAAATAATTGCACAGAAAAATCCTATAAAACTATCACCTACCACCAAAAATTATCAGCACATAGCAATCTCTCTATTGGACTTAATATTTCCTGAAGAAAAATACGAAATTGTTTCACACTTGTTTTCTTTCCAAGCCTAGAATAGTGCTAAGTATATAGTAACAATTCACTGAACATTTTGTTGGTTGAAGAAATGAATTAAAATCTAATCTGCCAAAGTTCCAGTCTGCATTCAGCTTATTTCATGAAATCAATTCTTGGACAGATAAGACATAAAAACATTCAATGTCTTTTAAAGAAATATACACAAATGATATCAAGAAAAATTCTCCTGAAAAATTGAATGGAAGTGAAAAATATTATAACCCTACTCTGAGATCAACACTTAATATTTTATCAGCAAGTCAAATTTGCTTTTGACACCAAATTGAAAAATCATACTAATATATAAAAAGCCAGGGGCTGATGTGACTGAAACAACCAGGCAGATGACCGAACAGCAGGCTGTGTGGTGAGACTTGGTGGGCAGGGGGTTAGTGAGGGACGACCAAATGACTGAACAGCAGGCTGTGTGGGGTGACGAGGCCAGCGGGGGG
>PVJN01037077.1:0-21870 GCA_004026805.1 Lasiurus borealis | reverse complement strand
CACCTTTTCTACCATATTCTTGAGAGACCTTATAAGCATGGTTTTGAACTCTATATCCAGTCGTTTTTTTTCCTCCATTTCTTTTGTTTTTGATCCCTTCCCTTGTTTTGGCATTTTCACTATGTCGGGGAAACTTTTTTTTATTTGCAAGACCACAGAAGCCTCTGTTGAGCTTGGGATGGGTGGAGTCTCAGGGCTTGATGGACCGCCTTGCCTTCCAGTCGGCCCCGCCCTCCACGGCCCCGGAGTCTCACGTGACTGGGAATTGCTGGAGCGGTCCTTGTGCCCGCGCCCGCAGTGCCTCCAGACCGCTGCCTTTCCAGCTCCCCTGCTCCCCTGCGTACCAGGACCACACGAGTCTAGGTCTCCAGGTTTTCGCCCGAAACAGGGGCCCAGTGGACTCAGAAGTGGCGCAGTTGGGAGGGTCTGTCTCCCGCCCAGTAGCAAAAGCCAGCGGCACAATCAGCAATCTGTCCTCAGTGTGGCGCCGGCGCCCTGTGTGTGCGCATGCGCGCCCTCCTATCTTTTGCGACTCCCTTAAATTTCTGTGCACTTCTCCCTTTTCACAGTCCAAACTCTCCCCGTATGAGTTTCAGCTGGATCTGGGGTTTAGTGTCATAGGATAAGGAGTTCAATGCCGTTGGGAGTCTCCATTTCCCTCCCGCCAGAGAAAGCCAGCCAGGTACTCGGCACCCGCTCTCTCAGAGCGCGCGTCTCCGTACCTCAGCTTTTTGCAGTTCCTCTGGGTGTCTGTGAGCCCCTCCCTTTCCTTCTAGCTGTAGAACTTCCACTCAGCCAGCTTTCCTGTGGTTCTGGATGATGTCTGTTCTGTCTTTTAGTTGTAGTTTTGAAATTGTTGTGCGAGGCAGCAGTGTAGGTGTTTACCTATGCTGCCATCTTGGCTCCTCAGGCTGAGATTCTTCTCATGTCAATCACTTCTGACCTGAAATGTTTCTGTTGAGAAATCGCTGACAGTCTTATGGAAGCTCCCTTGTAGGTAACTAACTCTCTTTCTGTTGCTTCTCTTAAGATTCTCTCTTTGTCTTTAACATTTGCAATTTTAATTTTGATGTGTCTTTTTGTAGGCCTTTTTGAGTTTACCTTGTTTGGGACTTTGAACTTCCTGTACTTATTTGTTTGTTTGTTTCCTTCACCAGGTTAGGAGTCATTATTTCTTTAAATAGGTTATCGATCCCTTGTTCTCTCCATTCTCCTTCTTGTACCCTTATGATTTGAATGTTGTTATGTTTCCTGTTGTTCCAAAAGTCCATTTAACTATTCCAATTTTTAAAATATTCTCTTTCCCGTTTTCTTTTCTATAATTGGTATTTTCTACTATCTTCCAAGTTGCTGATTAAATCCTCTGCTTCATCCAACCTACTAATGTACTTTTCTTTCTAGTGTATTTTGCATTTCAGATATTGTATTCTTATTTTTTACTTCTTTTTATTGATTCTGTTCATTTTTACACTATTGTCATTCTCACCAAGACCTTGTAGTTCTAAGTAAATTCCTTCAGCATCCTTATAACCATTATTTTGAACTCTGTATTTAGTAAATTGCTTACCTCCATTTCGTTTAACTTGTTTTCTGTAGATTTCTCCTCTTCTTTTATTTGGGGGATTTTTTTCGTCTCCCCATTTGGGATGAGGTTTTGTGTTTGTTTCTATGCATTAAGTCGATCTTTCATGACTTCCAGTCTTGGTAGGGTGGCCTTATATTGTAGGTGCCCTGTGGGACTCAGTGGCCCAGTTGCCTTAAATACCTGAGCTGGGTGCTCCAGGAATGCCCCTTGTGTGGTTTATGTAGGCTCTCCTGTTGTAGTTGAGTCTTGATTTCTATTGACCCTCAGGCTGGCTAATTGTGATAATTGATCCCAGGCATAGTATACAAGCTGCTATGCAGGTGCTGACCACATGAATCAGAATTTGCTTCAGAAACATCTGGGAACTGCTGAGATCTCCCTTTGGATATGCAGCTTGTGAAGTTAACTGGATCCTGCCCTGATGTCTAAAGCTGACCATTGAGTGTGTTGGTTCCAGGACATATTGGGAGGAACTCTCATGCAGTCCAATATCAGATGATGCCTGCTCCTGGCCCCAGACAACCTGTTAGAGGCTATAAAGTGATCCACAGTTTGTGTTTGCCTCTGCTGTGCATTAGTGTGCACAGGAAGTATGAAGCTGCATACCAAGGATGGCTTTTATTAGCATAGAGCTCACAGCCAGGTCAAGTAAAGCCCTAAGACACACCAAGATACGCCTCCACCTTCCTATACCTGTTGGCTGCCTGTTAAATTCAGTCACTGCAAGAGCTTCTGGTCATACTCGAGTTACATAAGGTAGGTTCTCAGTGAGTCCTTAGGTAGGGAAGAGTGATTTTCATCAGATTGAAACAGGTTCAGACTTGGTGCCAATGCTGAGTCAGAACCACTCAGCAAATGCCCCATGATATACCAAGTTTAGCTGTCACTACTAGGTGCTCAAAAGCCTTTGTGGTGGGGCAGGGTTTCAGGGAGTCATCAGAGGTAGGACAGCAGAGTTTATCAGGCTCAAACAAACCAAGAATTGGCCAGGCAAAAGGAGGACTCTGCACTGGTTATGCATGTCAGGGAGAAATGAACCAAATCCTAGAGCCACCCAACTCAGTCTGTTCTAGATTCTGCCAGAAGCTTGACCTCATCAGAGAAGAGTGGCCTGTATTTGGGAGGATGGAGCTAGTGTACCTCCCGTGAGTGGAAGGCACCCATCTGATACATGGAAAAGTGTGAAAAATGGCTGCCAACCCAAAGCCACACTATGCAGTCTCTGACATCCCCTGAGTAGACCTAGATCTCTATACCCTCACCCAGGCAGCTGACTCCTCAGCAGGGTGCAAGTTCCACAGGTACACAAGTGGTTCAACAGAAAGTCCATTGGGTGGGGCAATTGCATTCCCCCAGATTCATGTTATATGGAAAGGAGTGTATCAACCAAGAAATATGGCATCTGTCATGTGGGAGAGGGATTTGGCAAAGTTCTCTCCAATAGTCACAAACCTCACTCTTTTCATGTGACTCCAGTCCACTCTGCCCTCCTCTGACAGAACTGAGGGTGAGGTGCTGAGAATGAAATTTTGTGCATTGACCATTTAAGGGGGGCACTTGTGTCTCTAGCAGACTCCTGTCTCTGCCTGGCTGACAGAATTCCCACAGATTTTCACAGCCAGATGTTATATGTATGCCTTTTCCTGGTTCTGGTGCTCTGTGGGGGAGTCTGGCATGAGGTTGAGATCCCACTCTTCTCAGGAGGAACCTTTGCAGCTGAGATATCCCCCTGGAATTTCAGCTGCCACCTGTGGGAGCAGGGCCAGCCCTTTTTGAATCTCTGCCTTTCTTGATGTGGCTCCTTCTCTAAATTCTTGGTTACAAGACTATTCTTCAGCTAGTCTTTAGTTGGTTGTTCAGGTTGATTGCTATACATTTTAGTTGTAATTCCAGTTTGGTCATGGGAGGGGTTAAGTGTTGCTTCCAGCTACCCCACTGCTATCTTGCATCCAACAGCTGATCATTTTTTAATGTGGTAAAAAACACATATCATAAAATTTACCATCTAACCATTTTAAGTGTGCGGTTCAGTAGTGTTAAGTATTTTTATATTGTTGTGAGACAGATTTTCAGAACCTTCTCATCTTGCAGAACTGAAATACTAGACTGATTGAACAACCACTTTTCATTTTTGCCTCACCCTAAGGCTTGGTAATCACCATTCTATTTCATGTATCTACTAAAATAACTACTATAGATACTTCATGGAAGTTAATTCATAATATTTGTCCTTTCATGATGAGTTATTTCACATAATATAATGTCCTCAAGGTTAACCCATGTTGTAGCATGTGATCAGATTTCCTTCCTTTTATAGGCTGCATAGTACTCCATTGCACGTATATACCACAATTTTAAAATCCATTTATCCATCTATGTATATTTGAATTGCTTCCACCTTTTGGCTATTGTGAATAGTATTGTTATGAACATAAGAATGCATATTGATATTTTATTTTGCAATTTCCTGATGATGTAAGATGTTCCATATCTTTTCACATAACTATTTTCCATTTATACTGTATATCTCCTGTTCATATATTTTGCCTATTTTTGAGTTATTTGTTTTGTTTTGTTTAAAAAATTCTTTCTATAGACACCTGTTCTTTATCATATATGTGTTTTGCAAATATTACTTCCCAGTCCTTATCTTTTTAAATTTAATTTGAGAGAGAGAGAGAGAGAGAGAAAGAGAGAGAGAGAGAGATTTGTTGTTCTACTTACTTGTGCATTCATTGGTTGATTCTTGGTCAGGGCCTGTGTTTTGTCCTTTTATTTTTCTACCAGTGTCTTTCACAGAGCAGACATTTCAAATTTTAATAAAATCCAAGTTAGGAATTTTTTTTTCATGGGTCATGCTTTTGGTGTTTTATCTAAAAAGTTATCAGCAAACTCAATGTCACTTTTTCTCTTGTTATCATATAGAAGTTTAATAGTTCACATTTTGGTTTATGATTCATTTTGAGTTAAAAAAATTTTCCAGAACGTTTTTTTACACAAGATAAAAGCAAAGAAATAAAAGCAGATTTTTTTCTACCCATTGTTCATATATTTTTAGATATCATTGACCAAATGGTTTTGTGGACTAGTAGACCTATAAGAAAAATCTCAAAATAAAGAGAACTCTTTTAATTTAATAAACTTATTTTTTACTATGTAAATGTATATATTTTATTTGTAAATTGAACTTATTGGGGTAACACAGGTTAAAAATTATACAGGTTTCTGCATTATGATCCAGTGATTCTACTTCTGGGAATTTATCCAAAGGAACCCAAAACATTAATTTGAAAGAACATATGCACCCTTATGTTCATTGCAATGTTATTTACAATAGTCAAGATTTGGAAGCAGCCTAAATCTTAATAGATAAGTGGATAAAAAGCTGTAGTGCATTTACACAAGGTAATTCTACTCAGCCATTAAAATAGCAGGAAATCATACCCTTTGTAACAGCATGGATGGACCCGGAGAGCTTCATGCTAAGTGAAATAAGCCAGTAAGTAAAAGACAAGTATCATATGATTTCACTCATATCTGGAATCTAATGAACAAAATAAAATAACAACCAAAATAGATACACTGATAGCAAGGGAACAGGCTTACAGCTGTCAGTCTGGCAGAAAGCCTGATTAGGGGGTGAAGGGATTGAGCAAAAAGGAATAAAAAAGAGGTTAAAAATAATTTTCATAATAAGGATTTTTATTTTAAGAACTATTGGTAACTATTTAAACTATCAGTCTAGGTGACTATAAGAGAAAAGAAATCAGATTAAATAGTGAAGTGTATATGTGTATGAGTGGTGTGTGTGTGTGTGTGTGTGTGTGTGTGTGTGTTTTCCCCTTGGTTGATGTTTTCTACTTAGAAAAACAAAGACAAAAATGATTCATTTCTATGTAAGAACAAATTTTAGTATATTTAACACAAAATGTTAATTTGCTTAAACTGAAATAAACATATTTTTGACATTGTTATCATTTGTTCATTGGAGCATCTTTTTTCTTTTTGCTTCTTATTAAAATTTATTATATATTTTTGACATTATTACAGATGTCCTCTATTTCCTGCCAACTTCCTCCATCCACCGAGGCTCTGTCCCACTCCAGGCCTTCACCACACTATGTAATGTGTCTTTGGGCTATGCATATAAGTTTTTAGTGAATTTCTTCCCATGTCTGAACCCCTTTCCCCTGTGAGATTTGTCAGTCTGTTACATGCCTCTATACCCCTGGACCTGTTTTGTTCATTAGTTTACTTTGTTCATTAGATTACACATATAAGTGAGATCATGTGATATTTGTCTTTCTCTCTTAGGTTCATTTCACTTAGCATAATGATCTCCAGGTCCATTCATGCTGTTACAAACAGTAAGAAATCCTTCTTTTTATATAGCTGCATAGTATTCCATTGAGTAAATGTATCACCGGTTGTTTTTTTTTTTATCCTTTCATCTATTAATGGCCACTTGGACTGTTTCTAGATCTTGTACATAATACTAGTATGGACATAGGGGTGAAGATATTCTTTCTGATAGGTGTTTTCGGATTCTTAGAATTTTTTCCCAGAAGTGGAATTGCTGGGTCAAATGGCAATTTCATTTTTAATTTTTGGGGGAAATTCCATATTGTTTCCACAGTGGTTTCAACAGTCTACATTCCTACCAGCAGTGCACTAGGGTTCTTATATCTCCACATCCTCGGCAACATTTGTTTGTTGATTTATTGATAGTAGCCATTTTGACAGGTGTGAAGTGATACCTCACTATAGTTTTAATTTGCATCTCTCTGATAATTAGTGATAATGAAAAAAATTATATGTCTATTGGCCATCTCTATGCCCTCATTAGAGAGGTATCTATTCAGGTCTTTTACCCATTTTTTAATTGGGTTGTTGGTCTTACTTTTGTTGAGTTGTATGGGTTCTTTATATATTTTTTAAATTAACCCCTTGTCAAATGTGTCATTGATGAATATGTTCTCCTGTACCATGGATTCCCTTTTCATTATGTTGATGGTTTGTTTTGCTATGAAAAAGCTTTCTATTTTGATGTGGTCCCATTTGTTTATTTTTTTTCCTTTTTTTCTCCTGCCCTAAGAGATATATAGGTGAAAATTCTGCTATGTGAGATATCTGACATTTTACTGTCTTTGTTTTCTTCTGTGATTTTTATGTTACATTTAAGTCTTTTATCCATTTTGAATTTACTCTTGTTTATGGTATAAGTTGGTGGTTTAGTTTCATAATTTTGCATGTACCTGTCCAATTTTCTCAATACCATTTATTGAAGAAACTGTCTTTCCAATTGTAAATTGTGCTGCTAATGAACATAGATGCTCTTGCATCTTTTGTCAAAAATTAATTGACCATAATGTCGTGGTTTGATTTCTAGGGTCTCTGTTCTCTTTCACTGATATATATGTCTGTTCCTGTGCCAGCATCAGACTGTTTTTATTACAATGGCTTTATAGTATAGCTTTATATCCTGTGAATTCTGCATCTAGATTGTTTATTTGCATGTGGTTGTGAAATTGTTTAACAAATATTTGTTAAAAAGACTATCTTTTCTCCATTGAATAGCCTCTTATTCTATATAAAAGTTCAGTTGGTTATATTTTTGTGTCTGTATCCTGTTACATTTATCTATTTGTGTATTCTTTGTTAGTATCACATTGTATTGTTTACTGTAGCTAAAGCTGTAATAGATCTTGAAGTTGAATAATGTCAGTTCTCCACCTTTGTTTTGCTCCTTCAGTATTGTGTTGGTGATACCGTGTCTTTTTATTAAATTTTTTACTGTTTAAAGTGATTCTTAAGTCTCCTTTCCCTCCCCCTCCATTGACCTCTCCCTAGGCATGAAGACCCCCAGAACATGGTCTTACACCCCTAATCTCTGTGTTCATTGGTTCAATGCATGCATGAAAGTCCTTTGGTTGATCTTTGACCCCTGCATACCTTCCCCTGCACTCCCACTGAGGTTGGACAGTTTGATCAATGCTTCTCTGTCTCCAGATCAATTTTTGTTCATTATATGTTGTTTATTATATTCCACAAATGAGTGAGATCATGTGATATTTACCCTTTTCTGACTGGCTTACTTCACTTAGCATAATGTTCTCCATGTTCATCCATGTTGTTGCGAATGGAAAGATTTCCTCTTTGTTTACAGCAGTGTAGTATTCCATTGTATCAATGTACCACTGTTTTTAATCCACTCATAGGCAGATGGGCATGTAGGTTGTTTCCAAATCATAGCAATTGTAAATTGTGCTGCTAATGAACATAGGGATGCATACATCCTTTCTGATTGGTGTCTCTAGTTTATTGGGATATATTCCTAGAAGTGGGACCACTGGGTAAAATGGGAGTTCCATTTTTAATTTTTTGAGTAAACTCCACAGTGGCTGCATCAGTCTATATTCCCACCAGTAGTTCATGAGGGTTACTTTTTCTCCACATCCTCCCCAACACTTGTAGTTTGTTGATTTGTTGATGATAGCCATTCTGACAGGTGTAAGATGGTACTTCATTGTCTTTTTGATTTGTATCTCTTGGATGATTAGTAACTTTGAGCCTGTTTTCATGTCTCTTGGCATTCTGTATGTCCTCTTTTGAAAGGGGTCTATTTAGGTCCTTTGCCCATTTTTTGTTGGATTATTTATCTTCCTTTTGTTAAGATGTATGAATTCCCTATAAATGTTGAAGATTAAACCCTTATTTGAGATAACATTGGCAAATGTATTCTACCATGCAGTGGGCTTTCTTCTTGTATTTTTTTTTTATTTTTTATTGGTTAAGGTATTACATATATGTACTTATCCCCCATTGTTCCCCCATCCTCCCACTCAGGCCCTCATGGCTGTTGTCTGTTTCCATAGGTTAGGCTTATATGCATGCATACAAGTCCTTTGGTTGATCTCTCCTCCCTTACCCCTCCCCTCTCCTCCCCTCCTTCCCTCTAAGGTTTGATGGTATGGTAAATGCTTCTCTGTCCTGGATCTGTTTTTGTTCATATTATGTTGTTTATTATATTGCATAAATGAGTGAGATCATGTGATATTTATGTTTCTCTGACTAGCTTGTTTCACTTAGCATAATCCTCTCCAGTTCCATCCATACTATTGCAAATAGAATTCCTTCTTTTCTTGTTTTGTTGATGGGTTTTTTGCTATGCAGAAACTTTGTATTTTGATGTAGTCCCATTTGTTTATTTTCTTCTTAGTCTCCATTGTCCTAGGAGCTATGTCGGTAAAGATATTGCTAAGAAATATGTCTGATATTTTGCTTCCTATGGAGTCTTTTAAGATTTTTATGGTTCCCCATTTTATGATTAAGTCATTTATGCATTTTGAATTTGATTTTATGTATGGTAGTCTAGTTTCATTTTTTTTCAGTACACCATTTATTGAAGAGACTGTCTTGATTCCATTATATTGTCTTGCCTTCTTTATCAAATATTAATAGATTGGGTCAATTTCTGAGTTCTCTGTTCTGTTCCATTGTTCTATATGTCTACTCTTGTGCCACTACCAGGCAGTTTTGGGAACAGTGGCTTTGTAATATAGATTGATATTGGGTATTATGACCCCTTCTACTTTGTTCTTCCTTCTCAGGATTTCTGCAGCTATTCGCGATCTTTTTTATTCAACATGAATTTTTGGAGAGTTTGTTCTAGTTCTGTGAAAAAATGCTGTTGATATTTTAAGGGAGATTGCATTGAATCTATATATTGCTTTGGGTAGTATGGACATTTTAATGATGTTGATTCTACCAATCCATGAACACAGTATATTCTTCCACTTATATATGTCTTCCTCTGTAACCTTTTTTCAATGTCCTGTAGTTTTCTTAGTACAGGTCTTTTACCTTTTGAATTAAGTTTATTCCTGTGTATCTTAATATTTTTGGTGCAATAATAAAAAATGATTTTTTTTTGTTTCTCTCGCTGTGAGTTCATTAGTGGTTTATTTAAAAAGCCATATATTTCTGGGAGTTCGTTTATATCATGTCTCATTGCCATGTTAATTTATTAAGAGGAGTAGTTTTTTTAATGGAGTGTAGAGTCTTATATGTGCAAACTCATGTCATCTGCAAATAAGGACATCTTCTTCTTTTCTAATTTGGATACCTTTCATTTCTTCTTTTCACATCACCATGGCTAGGGCTTACAGAACTATGTCTAACAGGAATGGTGAAAGTAGGAATCCTTGTCTTGTTCTTGTTCATAGGGGAAATGGTTTTGGTTTTTACCCTGTAAGTGTGATGTTGGCTGTAGGTCTGTCATATAAGGCTTTTATTATGTTGAGGCATGATCCCTCTATTACAACCTTATGAGAGTTTTTATCAAGAAAGTATGTTGGACAACCTGCAAGAAATGGACATTTTCCTAGAAAAATATAACATTGCAAAACTCAATGAGGAGGAAGCCAAACATCTCAATAGTCCAATAACTATGGAAGAAATTTAAGCAGTAATCAAAAAGCTTCCAGCAAATAAAAGCCCAGGACCAGATGGCTACACAGGAGAGTTTTACCAAACATTCAAGGAAGAATTAAAACCTATCCTCCTCAGACTACTCAAAAACATTCAAGAAGAAGGAACACTTCCAAACACCTTCTATGAAGCCAGCATCACCCTAATACCAAAACCAGATAAAGACAACAAAATGAAAGAGAATTATAGGCCAATATCTCTCAGGAACATAGATGCCAAAATCCTCAACAAAATTCTAGCAAATCGGATCCAGAAGTACATCAGAAAGATCATACATCATGGCCAAGCAGGATTCATCCCAGGAATGCAGGGATGGTACAATATCCTCAAATCAATAAATGTGATACATCACATAACAAATTGAAAGATAAAAATCACATCATCATATCAATTGATGCAGAAAAAGCATTTGCCAAAATCGAACACCCTTTCTTGATAAAAACTCTCAGCAAAGTGGGAATAGAAGAATCATACGTCAACATCATAAAATCCATATATGATAAACCCACAGCTAACATCATACACAATGGGCAAAAACTAAAATCATCTCTCCTAAGAACAGGAACAAGACAGGAATGCCCACTCTCACCTCTCCTGTTCGACATAGTACTGGAAGTATTAGCCATTGCAATTAGACAAGAAGAAGAAATAAAAGGCATCCAAATTGGAAAAGAAGAAGTAAAGCTATCCTTATTTGTAGATGACATAATATTGTACATAAAAAAAACAAAAGAACTGCATTCCAAAACTAATTGACTTAATTAATGAATTTGGCAATGTAGCAGGATACAAAATAAATGCTAATAAGTCTGTGGCATTTCTATACACTAATAGTGAAATTACAGAGAGAGAAACTAAAAACGCAATCCTATTTACCATCGCACCAAAAAAAATTAAGATGCCTAGGAATAAACCTAACTAAAGAGGAAAAAGACCTATATGCAGAAAACTATAGGACACTGAAAAAAGAGATAGAGGAAGATGTTAACAGATGGAAGAGCATACCATGCTCATGGATTGGGAGAATGAACATCATTAAAATGTCCATGCTTCCCAAAACAATCTACAGATGCAACGCACTACCCACTAAAATATCAATGACATATTTCACAGACCTAGAAAGAATTCTTCATAGATTCATCTGGAACAAAAAAGACCACAAATAGCTACAGCAATTCTGAGAAAGAAGAATAAAGTAGGTGGGATCTCAATACCAGATTTCAAGCTATACTACAAAGCAACTATTCTCAAAACAGCCTGGTACTGGCACAAGAACAGACCTATAGACCAATGGAATAGAATAGAGAACCCAGATATCCACCCAAGCCACTATGATCAACTAATATTTGACAAAGGAGGCATGAACATTCAATGGAGCCAAGATAGCCTCTTCAATAAATGGTGTTGGGAAAATTGGACAGATACATGCAAAAAAATGAAACTGGACCACCGACTTACACCAAATACAAAAATAAACTCAAAATGGATACAGGACTTAAACATTAGAAGGGAAACCATAAAAATACTAGAGGAATCCACAGGCAGCACAATGTCAGATATATGCCAAAAGAACTTGTTCACTGATACTGCTGCAAGGGCAATGGAAGCTAAAGAAAAAATATACAAATGGGACTACATCAAAATAAAAAGCTTTTGCACAGCAAAAGAAACCATCAACAAAACAACAAGGAAGATCACTGTATGGGAAAACATATTTGCAAATATTATCACTGATAAAGGTTTAATCTCCAAAATTTACAGCCAAATTATACAACTTAATAAACGGAAGATGAACAATCCAATAAAAAAATGGGCAACGGACCTAAATAGAACCTTTTCAAAAGACGACAGAAGGAAGGTCAAGAGACACATGACAACAGGTTCAAAGTCATTAATCATCTGATAGATGCAAATCAAAGCGACAATGCAATACCATCTTACTCCCGTCAGAATGGCAATCATCAACAAATCAACAAACGACAAATGTTGCCGAGGACGCGGAGAAAAAGGAACCCTTGTGCACTGTTGGTGGGAATGCAGACTGGTGCAGCCACTGTGGAGAAGAATATGGAGTTTCCTCAAAAAACTAAAAATGGATCTCCTATTTGACCCTGTAATCCCACTCTTAGGAATTTATCCTAAGAAATTACAAACACCAATCAGAAAGTATTTATGCACCCCTATGTTCATAGCAGCACAATTTACAATAGCTACAATTTGGAAACAGCCTAGGTGCCCTTCAGCAGATGATTGGATCAGAAAACTGTGGTACATCTACACAATGGAATTCTATGCTGCAATTAAAAAGAAGGAATTGTTACCATTTGCAGCAACCTGGTTGGAACTGGAGAGCCTTATGCTTAGTGAAATAAGCCAGTCAGTGAGGGAGAAGCATCACATGATCTCACTCATTGGTGGATAATAAAGAGCATTATAAACTGATGAACAAAAGGATAGATACAAAGGCAGTAAAGCTTCAAACAGACTGTGAAATTACAGCAGGAAGAATAAAGTTAGGTGAGGTAGATAAGAGATCAATCAAATGACTTGTGTGCATGTATATAAGCATAACCAATGAACATAGACACTGGGAGGGTTGGGGTATGCCTGGGAGGGAGGGGGGGCATGGGGAGACATGTATAAAAATTAATAAAAAATAAAAATAAAAAAAATCTTTATTATTCAGATTATTACATTTATTTCCCTTTTTTCCCCTCCATAGCACCCCTCCACCCAGTGCCCACCCGTTCCTCTGCCCTTAGCTCCCTCCCATTGATCTCATCCATAGGTGTATGATTTTGGTTCAGTCTCTCCCTGTACATCCCTCACACCTTTACCCCTGAGAATTATCAGTCCACTCCCTTTCTGTGCTCCTGATTCTAGTATATAAACCAGTTTATTCTGTTGATCAAATTTTTAATTCACTTAATTTTTAGATTCACTTGTTGATAGATATGTATCTGTTGTTCATAATTTTTGGTCTTTTACCTTTTTCTTCTTCATCTTCTAAAAGAGTACCTTTCAGCATTTCATATAATACTGGTCTGGAGTTAATGAACTCTTTTAGCTTTTTCTTATCAGTGAAGCTCTTTATCTGCCCTTCAATTCTGAATGTTAGCTTTGCTGGATAGAGTATTCTTGGTGTAGGTTCTTGCTATTCATCACGTTGAATATTTCTTGCCACTCCCGTCTGGCCTGCATCGTTTCTGTTGAGAAATCAGCTGACAGTCGTATGGGTGCTCCCTTGTAGATAATGAACAGTTTTTATCTTGCTGCTTTTAATATTCTCTCTTTGTCTTTTGCTCTTGGTATTTTAATTATGATGTGTCTTGGTGTGGTCCTCTTTGGATTCCTTTGATATGGGGTACTGTGTGCTTCCTGGACTTGTAAGTCTATTTCTTTTCCCAGATGTGGGAAATTTTTAGTCATTATTTCTTTAAATAGGTTTTCAGTATCTTTCTCTTTCTCTTCTTCTGGCATCGCCACAATTCTGATGTTGGTACCCTTGAAACTGTCCCAGAGTCGCCTTCCATTATGTTCACATTTTTGGATTCTTTTCTCTTCTTGCTTTTCCAGTTGAGTGTTTTCTGATTCTTTATATTTCAAATTTTTGACTTGATTCTTGCCTTTCTCTAGTCTGCTTTTAGGACTCTGTATAATATTTTTTATTTCAGTCAGTGTATGTTTAATTTCAAGTTTGTCCTTTTTCATCTCTAGTTGGACCTTTTCCATCTCTAGATGGCTCTTTTGCATCTCTAGTTGGTCCTTTTTCATCTCCTCTTGGCTCTTGCTAAGTTTATCCAACTTATTTGGCATATTCTTGAAAAACCCTATACATGTGGTTTTGAACTCTATATCCAGTCTTTTGTTTTCCTCCATTTCTTTTGTTTGTGATCCCTTCCCTTGTCTCGGCATTTTCACTATGCCGGATAACTTCTCTGTTGAATTCAGCCTTTTGATACCCGGCTTGCAAAACTGAATAAGCCTCTGTTGAGCTTGGGATGGGTGGATTCTCATCACTTAAGGGACCTCCTTGCCTTCCAGTCAGCCCCACCCTCCACGGCCCCTGAGTCTCAGGTGACTGGGTAATCGCTGGAATGTTCCTTGTGCGTGCTCCCACAGTGACTCTAGACTGCTGCCTTTCCAGCTCCCCTGCACATCAGGACCACACGAGTCTAGGTCCCCAGGGTTTGGCCCAAAACTGGGGCTTAGTGTAGTCAGAAGTGGCACAGTTGGGAGGGTCTGTCTCCCACCCACTTGTGAAAGCCAGTGGCACAATCAGCAATCTGTCCTCTGCGCAGTGCCATGTGCAAGCAGTCCTCTGATCTTTTGTGACTCCCCTAAATTTCCGTACACCTCTCCCTTTTCACAGTCTACACTCACCCCATATGAGTTTCAGCTGGGTCTGGGGTTTAGTGTCATAAGATAAGGGGTTCAATGCCTTTGGGAGTCTCCGTTTCCCTCCTGCCAGAGAAAGCCAGCCAGGTACTCCAGGACCCGCTCTCTCAGTGTGCTTGTCTCCATACCTCAGCTTTTTGCAGCTCCTCTGGGTTTATGTGAGTCCCTCTCTTTCTTTTTAGCTGTAGAACGTACACTCAGCCAGCTTTCCTGTGGTTCTGGATGATGTCCGTTCTGTGTTTTAGTTGTAGTTTTGAAATTGTTGTGCGAGGCAGCAGTGTAGGTATTTACCAATGCCTCCATCTTGGATTCTCCCCAACACCTTTCCTTGATAAAAACTCTCAGCAAGGTGGGAATAGAAGGATCAAAACTCAACATCGTAAAAGCCCTATATGATAAACTCACAGCTAACATTCTACTCAATGGGCAAAAACTAAAACCATTTCCCCTAAGAACAGGAACAAGACAGGGATGCCCACTCTCACCAATCCTGTTTGACATAGTACTGGAAGTATTAGCCATTGAAATTAGAAGAAGAAATAAAAGGCATGCAAATTAGAAAAGAAGAAGTAAAGCTCTCTTTATTTGCAGATGACATGATACTGTACTTAAAAAACCTGAAGGACTCCTTCCCAAAACTAATTGACTTAATAAATGAATTCGGCAGTGTAGCAGGATACAAAATTAATGCCAAGAAATCTGTGGCATTTCTGTACACTAATAGTGAAATTACAGAAAGAGAGACTGAAAAAGCAATCCCATTTACCATCATACCTAAAAAATTAAGATACCTAGGAATAAACCTAACTAAAGAGGTAAAAGACCTATATGTAGAAAACTACAGAATACTGGAAAAAAAAGAAAGAGGAAGATGTTAACAGATGGAAGAGCATACCATGTTCATGGATTGGGAGAATCAACATCATTAAAATGTCCATCATACCCAAAGCAATCTGGAGATTGAATGCACTACCCATTAAAATACTACTGATATATTTCACTGACCTAGAAAGAGTTCTTCAAATATTCATCTGAAACAAAAAAAGACCCGGAATAGCCACAGCAATCCTGAGAAAGAAGAATAAAGTAGGTGGGATCTCAATACCAGATTTCAAGCTATATTACAAAGCAACTGTTCTCAAAACTGCCTGGTACTGGCACAAGAACAGACATGTAGACCAATGGAATAGAATAGAGGACCCAGATATCCACCCAAACCACTATGATCAACTAATATTTGACAAAGGAGGCATGAAAATACAATGGAGCCAAGATAGCCTCTTCAATAAATGGTGTTGGGAGAATTGGATAGATATATGCAAAAAAAAAATGAAACTGGACCACCAAGTTACACCACATACAAAAAGAAACTCAAAATAGATACAGGACTTAAACATTAGATGGGAATCAATCAAAATACTAGAGGAATCAACAGGCAACACAATCTCAGACATATGCCAAAAGAACTTCTTCACTGATACTGCTCCAAAGGCAATGGAAGCTAAAGAAAAAATAAACAAATGGGACTACATAAAAATGAAAAGCTTTTGCACAGCAAAAGAAACCATCAACCAAATAACAAGAAAGCCCACTGTATCGGAGAGCATGTTTGTAAATGTTATCACTGATAAAGGTTTAATCTCCAACATCTACAGCCAACTTATACAACTTAATAAAAAGAAGATAAACGATCCAATAAAAAAAAAATGGGCAATCGACCCAAATAGAACCTTTTCGAAAGATGACAGAAGGAAGGCCAAGAGACACATGAAAACTTGTTCAAAGTCACTAATTATCCGAGAGATGCAAATCAAAACGACAATGTGATACCATATTACATCTGTCAGAATGGCCATCATCAACAAATCAACAAATTACAAATGTTGGAGAGAATGTGGAGAAAAAGGAATCCTTGTGCACTGTTGGTGGGAATGCAGACTGGTGCAGCCACTGTGGAGAACAGTATGGAGTTTCTTCAAAAGACTAAAAATGCATCTCCCATTTGACCTAGCAATCCCACTCTTAGCAATATATCCTAAGAAAGTACAAACACCAATCAGAAAGTATTTATGCACCTCTATTTTCAAAGCAGCACAATTTACAATAGCTACAATTTGGAAACAGCCTAGGTGCCCATCAGCAGATGAGTGGATCAGAAAACTATGGTACATCTACAGAATGCAATTCTATGCTTCCAGTAAAAAGAAGGAATGCTTACCATTTGCAGCAACCTGGAAGGAACTGGAGAACCTTATGCTAAGTGAAATAAGCCAGTCAATGAAGGAGAAACACAGCATGATCTCACTCATTTGTGGATAATAAAGGTCATTATAAACTGATGAACAAAAGGACAGGCCCAGAAGCAGCAAAGCAGCAAAGAGACTGTCAAATTACAGCAGAAAATTTAAGGAGAAGTGGGGGTAGATAATAGATCAAGCAAAGGACTCGTATGTATGTATATAAGCATAACCAATGAACACAAGACACTGGGGGGTATGCGTGGGAGGGGTGGGGGTAACGGGGAGATATGTATACATGTAACACAGTAAAAAGCAGATATTGGTTCATATATATATATATGATTTATTTCTACTCAGATCTTTATTATTTCCTACCTTCTGCTCACAGTGGGGTTTTCTTGTTCTCTTTGTAATTATTTAAGTTGTAGAATTTGATGACTTGTTATCATTTTTTTCTCGTTTTATTTTTTAAATATTTTATTTTATTTTATTTTATTTTATTTTATTTTATTTTATTTTATTTTATTTTATTTTATTTTATTTGCCTCTCGGGACTACTTTCACTGTGTCCCATAGATTTTGGATTGTTGTTTTTTCATTTTCATTTGTTTCCAAGATGCATTTATTTTCTTTAGATTTCTGTTGTAACCCAATCATTTTTTTTAATAACATGCTATTTAACCTCCAAATGTTTGAATTTTTATTGTTTTTATTGTTAATTTCTAATATTATGCCATTGTGATCTGAAAAGATAATTGATATTATTTCAACCTTTTTGAACTTGATACTTTTCGTATGTCCCAATATGTGATCTATCTTTGAAAATGTCCCATGTACACTTGAAAAGAATGTATGTTCTGTAGCTTTGGGGTGAAATATTCTGAAGATGTGGATTAGTTTTATTTTATCTAGCGAGTATTTTAGGATTACTGTTTTTTTGTTTGGTTTTGTTTTGATTTTTTGTCAAGAGAATTTATCTAGTGATGTCAATGGGGTACTAAAGTCACCTACTATTATTGCATTCCTGTCTATCTCACCCTTGGTATCTTCCAGAAGTTTTTAATGTATTTTGGTGCTCCTGCATTGGATGCATATATGTTTACCAGGGTTATATACTCTTTTTTTTGTTTGTTTGTTTGTCTTTGTTTTTCTTCTTTTGTCATTTATTTATTTATTTATTTGTGGGAAACTTGTGTTTGACAGCCATTTTGTAGTAAGCTTCAGCCACGTTAGCACTAACCTCGGGTTAGGTTTCGATTACCCCAAACCCTATCTCTTTCCCATAAGACAGGTGTTTTGCCTTAAGGGCTAGGCCAGGTGTTTCGCCTTAAGGGCTAGGAATTTTTGCTAACTTTCTCATTCCTCCTTCTCCCTATAAATACCCCGAACTCCTCCTGAATATATGAGACTTGATCAGAACTTTGTCTTGTCTCCATTCCTTGTGTCTCTTGTCCCTTTCATCCCCACTTCCCCTCTAGGGTCCTCCTTGACTTAACCCACGGGTCGGGACATTTTTTGACATCTTTATGGTTTTATTTTCTTTTATTACCTAAGAATACAATGTTACTGTCCAGTTTTTCACGTGTCAGTTATTGGGTAGCATATAAAATTTTATTTATACAGATTGTGCACATTTTTGTTTTGTTTTATCAGTCCCTTTAGTATTATGAAGTGGCCTTCCTTATCTCTTGTTATGACTATATTATATTTTGCCAGGTATAAGTATTGCTACCCAAGTTTTTTTTTTCATTTCCATTTGCATGAGAAATATTTTTTCATCCCTTCATTTTCAGTTTGAGTCCCTTGTTCTGAGGTGGATCTCTTGCAGACAGCATGTTTTCTTATCCATTCATTCACTTGATGTCTTTTGATTGGAACATTTAATACATTTACGTTTACATTTATTATTAATAGGTACTTGTTGGCAGCCATTTTTATTCTTTATGTTTGTGTTCCTTCTTCTCTTTCTACTTCTTTTTACAATAGTCACTTTAACATTTCTTGCATTGCTGGCTTGGTAGTAATAAACTTCCTTAGTCTTTTTTTTTTTTTTTCTGGGAAGTTCCTGATTTCAACTTCAATTTTTAACGATAGCCTTGCTGGAGAGAGTATTCTTGAATTCAGTCCCTTTCTTTGTATAATTAATTGCATTCTCCTCTGGTATGATGTATTTCTGTTGTTAAATCATTTTATAATATAATAGGAGATCTCTTGTAGGTAACTCTATCTCTCTTTTGCAGCCTTTAGATTCTTTCTTTATTATTAATGTTTGCCATTTTAATTATGAGGTGTCTTGGTGTGCGTCTTTTTAGGTTCTTCTTCTTTGTGAATCTGTACTTGTGTGACTTTTTTCTTCCCCAAATCAGGGAAGTTTTCTGTTATTATTTATTCAAATAGATTTTTTTCTAAGTCTTTCTACTCTTTTTGTCCTTCTGGCACTCCTATTATACAATTGTTACTTTATTTCCGATTTTCCCAAAGCTCCCTTAGGCTCACCTCCTACTTTCTAATTATTTTCTCAAATTGTTGTTCAAATTGGGTGGAGTTTTTGTTCTGCCCTGTTTTCTAACTCACTAATTTGGTCCTCTGCTTCTTCTAATCTACTATTGAAACATTCACTTCTGTTTTTTATTGTAGTTATATCATTCTTCATTTCCTCTTAATTCTTACATAAGTTATTGATTTTTCTCATCCAGCCAGTTTATGAACTTTATGTTTCTTATCCTGAATTCTTTCTGTAATATATTGCATGTCAGTGTTTCATTTAGTTCATTTTTTTGCTATTCCTCCTTTTTTATTCCTTTGGGGTTGTTTCTTTTTCTCCCCATTTTTTCTCTCACTGAATGGTCTAGGCATGAGTAGTGTGGGGCCTCTGTCTGAAGCGGTGGGCTTCACAGGAGGTACATGCACTCTGAGACTTATTGGAGGCCCCAGGTTCTGGGTAGCATGGGGCCTGTGTCTGAGGCGGTGGGGTTGGCAGGAGAATTGTGCACACTAGTACTCACTGGAGGCCTCAGGTGCTGGAGAGCATGGGACCTGTGGCTTAAATGCCAGTTTGGCAGAAGGGGAGCACACTCTGGGTCTCACATGATCCTGTGGCCAAAGAGGCTAGAGTACCATTGTCTGTGGCTCTGCAGATGAGGCAACAGGTCTTTAGCCAAAGTGGCTGTAAGATCTGGTATGGTGTCTGAGGTCAGTCTGGATAGTGGTGAGGCTGGGCTCCTACTCACAGCAGTTCTCCACTTTAAGATGGCTTTCTTTCTGTCTTCCTGTGCTAAAGAAGGCTGCCACAGCAGTGCTTTCAGTGGTAGCAGGGGCTCCCCATCTAGTGGAGCCTGGTCTGTCAGACCTCAAGACTCCTGCGGGATCTGTCACACACACACACACACCACATGTCCAAACAGTCCCCTTTTTGCTCTCTCCCTCACTCACCCTCTCTTCCTCACTGCTGTCTTACCAGCTGCCATCTTGACTCCCCTCTATACAGTTTATTTTAAATTCCCATATACACTTTATAATCAGGTTTTTTTATATCTGTCAAATAACTTGGATTTTAGTAAGAGTAAGTTGTATTTATAGCTCACGTTGAAAAGTACTGATATCCTGACTATATTGAGTCCTTTTATCCATTCCATTTATTTAGATCTTTTTAAATCTTATTTTAAAAAATGGAGTATCATTCCATTTATTTAGATCTTTTTAAATCTTATTTAAAAAAATGGAGTATCATTCCATTTATTTAGATCTTTTTTTAAATTTTATTTTATTAGATATTTGTTAGTTCTGTCTCATAGATCACACGTTTTACATTGCACACATCTTTTTAGGTTTGTGCCCAACTATTTTGTTTTTTGATGTTAATATAAATGGATATTATTATTTAAATTTCATGTTCTAATTGTTCATCTCTGTGATATAAGAAAACAATTGACTTTTGTATATAAACCTAGTATCCTACAACCTTGCTATAATCACTCATTTCTAAGAGAGTTTTATTTGGTTGATTCTTTGGGATTTTATATATAAAAAATCATGTCATATGTGAACAAAGGTAATTTTATTTCTTTCTTCCTATATATTTTATTTCCTTTACTTCTTTTTCCTTATCATCTAGCAATTTAAATAGAAATGTTTAACAAAAATGTTGATAGTGGGATACTTGTCTTGTTTCTAATCTTAGCAGAAATACATCTATCATTAAGTATATAATAGAATACTACTCAGCCATAAAAATGGATGAAATATTGCCATTTGCACCAACATGGCTTAATATTGAGAATACCCTACCAGAGCCCTGCCCAGTTTGGTTCAGTGGATAGAGCGTCGGCCTATAGATTCAGGAGAATACCCTACCAAGCCAAGTAAGTCAGATGAAAAAGGAAAAGAACCATATGATTTCACACATATGTGGGATATAAAACCCAAAGCAACAGCTCCTAGAACAAAGAAAACTAAAGATAAAATAAAGAAATGGTACTACACTAAAATAAAAAGCTTTTACACAACAGAAGCAACCATCAACAAAACAAGAAAGCCCACTACATGGGAAAAGATATTTGCTAATGTTATCTCCAATAAGGTTTTAATCTCCAAAATTTATAGGGAACTCATACATCTTAACAAAAGGAAGATAAAAAATACAATTGAAAAAAAAAACGAGCAAAGGGCCTAAATAGATGCTTTTCAAAAGTGGACAATCAGAAGACCAAGAGACATATGAAAACACTAGAGGCCCAGTCCACTGGTGGGTTCCCTCAGCCTGACTTGTGGGGATCAGTGGACCTCCACGCTGCCATGGACCAGCCTTACCTGCCAGATCATGGGGCTCTAGCCCACTGTCCATGTCAATCCTGCACAGCACAAAGTAGTGCACAAAGCAGCAGGTGGCCCGGGAGGAGCCTTGTCGGAGACCAAATATTGTTCTCACTAGGTGGATGTAAAGGGAAGGCCAGAAGGCCGGCAAACCTTAATTGCTCTGAAAGGTCAGAGCTGATTACTCATTGTTTAGTTGAAACTATCTGTTTGTATCATGTTAATTTCTGTTATTTCCTGCCTAAAGGCTAGGGGTATGTCCCAAAGCCTTAATAAAAGGGAGAAAAAGGCCAGAGCAAAATGGTAGTCCTTCCCACTAGAGGAAGGCTCCCGCCTGGCCCCCCA